>OX451737.1:746271744-746359244 GCA_948472305.1 Vicia faba
CTTCTAAGTTGCAATGAAATAGTTCTATCACCCCATCTAACATTAATATGTTTTCATCTATCATGTATTATAGAATTCTTTGAAAGCTTTTATGGTATAATTGTCATCGCACAATATTATTATGTCATGTTCCTGAGCCCATCCTAGTTGATGAAGTGTTTTCTTAAGCCAAAAATGCATTGGCAAACACAAGATGTTGTTGCCACAAACCCTGCTTTCACGGTGGATAAAGTAACTATATGTTGTTTCTTTGATGACTATGAAATAGATCCTGGTTCAAGCATAAACACAAAGTCATATATTTTTTTGGTGTCATCATTATGCTCTTACACAATCAGAATCAAACCACCCTTGAAGTTCCAGCATCATGTTTCTTTTGTATAAAACACAAACAATGTTCCTCTCATGTACCTGAGGATTCTCCTTGCTGCAGTTAAATGATTTTTTTTTGTTGACCTCTCCATGTATCTAGCTATAAGATACACTGAATATGCCAAGTCAGACCTAGTTGCAAGAAAATACATCAAACATCCCACCATTTGCTTGTAATATGTGGCATCAACAACTTTTCCATTCTCGTCCTTTGTCATCTTATAGCCTGGAACAATAGAACTGCAAACTTTATTATCCATGCAAAATCTTGCTAGAATTTCTTTGGCATATTTCTGTTGATGTGAATATTTCAGCTTCACATTGCTTCACCTCAACTTCTAGGAAATACCTCATTTTGCAAAGATTTGTCATAAAAAACTTTCTCCTCTATGATTCTTTAAAACATTCAAACACATTTTCATCACTACTAGTGTAAATCAAATCATCAACATACAAGCTAATAGTTATAATTCTATCACCAACGTGCTTCACACATAAAGTACGTTCATGAGGACATTTTTCAAAACTTTTTTGACTGAAGTAGGATTCAATTTTGCTATAACAAGCCTTTGGTGCTTTCCTAAGATCACAACGAGCTTTTCTTAATTTATAGACCTTATATTTCCCTAATTTCTCGTTGCACATTGTCTTGTAAATTCATTTCACACTAATATTTTTGGCTCCTGGTGGTAAGTTGGTTAACTCTCATGTATCATTCTTCTGAACTAATTGTATTTCTTAACCTATTGTCTTCTTCCACATTTCATGTTTGACTGCCATATCATAAGTGATAGGATCATCACTACTGAAAATACAACTAAGTTGTGTAATTGCCCTTCTTCTTCACTTTCTAGGCCAATTACATAGTCATCTAGATAGTGTTTGGTTTCTTCTTTAACCTTGAGGGAAACTCTTATTTTTCTTTTACCGCTTCACTTATAATTTCTTCAATGTCCCCTTTATTTTAAGGGCCATTATATATATATATATATATATATATATATATATATATATATATATATATATATATATATATATATATATATATATATATATATATATATATATATATATATATATATATATATATATATATATATATATATATATATTCATCTGCTGATGTATCATTAGTCTCATTGTTATCTATATCACAGTCGACATTACTAGTTGATCCTACAACCCGCTTCAGATGTTATTGGTCATAATTCTAACCTTTTGACTCTTCAAACACCACATCTCTGCTTACTAAAATTATTTTTTCAATTGGACCATATATTTTGTATGTCTTGGGTTCATCACTCATTTCCAATTACACACATTTGATACTCTTGATATCTAGCTTCTTCCTTTGTAGATTAGGGATATGCACAAAAGATAGACACCCAAACATCCTAAAAGAATACATAAATGGATTTTCATCACTCCAAGCTTCTTATGGAGTCATATCTTTCAAATATAGTGTGATACTTATGTATTTTTGATCATATATGCTTTCTATTTTACTACTTTGGGCCAGAAGTTCTTGGGCACATTCCTTCAAGTCAGTCTGCTTCTAATCACATTCATTAGTTTCATATTCTTTATTTTTTATACTTTAAATTTTTATGGATGCAACGCTCAATTTCCTATTGATGTCATGAATACTACAAAAATCATTGAATTTAGTAGATGTGACTTCACCTCCTCTATTTATACTAAGACATTTGATATGATGAACTGATTCATTTTCCCTTATTGCCTTGAATCTTTTGAAAACATCACATATACTAGCCTTTTCTTGTATGAAATAAATGCAAGTCTTTCTACTAAAATAATTTGTGAATGTTATGAAATACATACTTCCACCATTTGATTCAGGTGAAGTTCTTTGTGAATTAATCCTTTGGAATGGTTGCATTTTAAAAAAACAACAACATGGAAAAGTATTCAAAGTATTCAAGTTGATCTAGCTTGCTTAAGATGTATGAAACTGTAGAAGGGACAAATGTTAGACACAATGTCTCATCATGTGGTATGATATCTTGGCCTTGCTTAACATGTGTCAGATTGCTGCGTTTTGGAGAATGTTTTACAGAAGATTCGTTAAAGATTTTATTGTTATTAATTTAGCAATATGATTATATGATTTACTTGACAATTGTGAAGATTGAATCAGATTTAAAGAGATTTAAATTTGAATTTGTAACAAACCAAATCATATCTTTTTGTTCGAGATATTCTAGGAAAAATCAAATATCTAACAAAATCTGCATTATTTCTAGACAAAATCAAATCTCAAATCCATGAATAAAAGCCTAGAAGAGTTATGATATATAAGGAGATCATGACCTACATTGAAGAACAAACGTTCCTATTGAAGATCTTAGAATGCTAGGTTTTGTGTCTTGTATTTCACACTAATGCTCTAACATGATTAATGTTGAATCTATATGTACACCTCTATGTTTCAGTAACTTGGCATAAAAGGTTTGTATAGTTGAGTTGTAAGTTTTAATATCTCTCATAGTTTTGATTGAGGTTGATCACTAGAGTTTAGTAATTTTTATCCTTTATCACGGGTTGTGTGATAGAGAAGAAAATGGGTAGGTTCTCATGTTTAGGGGGAGGCTAAAGGCATAGGAAATCATATGGTTTGTTGTTGCTTGTAAGATTTATTGTACTAAGCTACTAATAGTGAATTTCCTTTCTTGGGTTGTGAACTTAACCCTCCAGACATAGGTGTGGTTTCATCTAATTGGGTTACCAATTATCTATGTTATTTATTGTTCTTTCATATCCATCATTTTGTACAAGTCATATTGTTATAATTGTGTTGGTTCTAATTTAACTTGTCAAACCTGTTGTTGGAGCATCGTGTTTGACATCTGTCCCATAAGGAACGAAATTTCAATTGGAATCATAGTAGACACCCTAGCCTGTTGGGTGATCTTTACAGAAGATAAATTATGCTTAAATGAAGACAATGAAAGTTGGAGAATCAGTCAATAAACCACCTATTTTGGATGACACCAACTATGATTATTGTAAGTCAATGATGATTGACTTTCTCAAATCAATGGAAAACAAAGCATGGAAAACTGTGGTAAAAGGATATAAATATCCAATGTTACTTCTAAAGATGGTTCTACCAGGATGAAACCAAAAGCCGATTGGACTAATGCAAAAGATGATGAAGCTCTTGGAATTCCAAGGCTTTGAATACTATTTTCAATGGTGTGAACAAGAACATGTTTAGGTTGATCAACACATATTCAGAGGCTAAATAAGCATGAGAGATTCTCAAAACTGCACATGAAGGCACATCTAGAGTTTGTATGTTAAGACTACAACTCCTTACCACTAAGGTTGAGAATTTGAGGATGAATAAAGATGAATCTATCAGTGAATTCCACATCAGATTGCATGATATTTCCAACACCTCTTTTGCCTTAGGTGAAAAGATGTCTGAAGAAAAACTTATTAGAGAAATTCTCAGATTATTGCCTAATATTTTTGATATGAAGTGAATGATATTGAAGAAACTCATAACCTAAGTAGCATTAAGGCTGATGAGCTCATTGGTTCCTTACAAACCTTTGAGATACCCATCAATGAAAGGACTGAAAAGAAGAAGAAAGGTATAGCCTTTGCGTCTAACACTAAGGAAGAATGGCGTCAAGATGATAAATAAAAGAGCTTGTAATATTCTATAGCTCTTCTTGGTAAAAAAATTTAACAATTCCTTGAAGTAACAATTCCTTCATGTTCTTATCTAAACATGAAGGCACATCCAAAGTTTGTATGTCAAGGTTACAACTCCTTACCACCAAGTTTGAGAATCTAAGGATGAATGAAGATGCGTCTATCAGTGAAATCCACACCAGATTACGTGATATTGCCAACACTTACTTTACCTTAGGTGATAAGATGTCCGAAGAAACTCTTGCCATAAAAATTCTCAGGTCATTGCCTAAGAGGTTTGATATGAAAGTGAATGCTATTGAGGAAGCTCAGGATTTGGGAAACATCAAGGTTGATGAACTCATTGGTTCTTAGAAACCTTTGAGATATCCATCAATGACATGGTTGAAAATAAGAACAAAGGAATAACTTTTGTATCCAACACTCGGGAGGAAGAAAGTCATGATGACAAGGAGGAGAACATTTCAGATGCTATAACTCTTCTTGAGAAAAAGTTCAATAATTCCTTAAAGTATTCAGATAGAAAATGGAGGACAAATTTCCAAGAAAAGAGGACCAACATCATCCCCCAAAACAAAGGCAAGAGTGAAGATAAACCATATGATGGCAATGGTACTCAGTGCTTTGAATGTGAAGGTTTTTGTCACATTAAAGCAGAATGTCCTACCTTTCTAAAGAGACAGAAAAAGGGATTATCCATCACTTGGTATGATTTTGATAGTGAAGGTGAAAGATAAACTGCCAACAATGTGATGGATTATTTTGGAAGATGTGAATCCTGCAAGTGTATCCAGTATTGAAGATCTGTCTGAAGAAGATTTTGATACATCCTTTAGGATCTTGCATTCCAAGTGTGGAAAGAAGCTTGCTTAAGAATAAAAATCCAGAAGAAAATCAATGGTGGTCTTTATAAGATATATGAGAAGCTTGCCTATACTATCACATGTGTAGAAAAGATATTTCTACACTAAACTCCAAAATAGATAATTTGATACATTTGGAAATCAATTTGAAGACTAACTTAAATTCACTTGATGGAGAGATGGAGTTTGGAGAGATGTCCAGTGATATGAAGATAATAGATCTTGGGACACGTATGAAAGAGATGAAGATTCCCTCAGAGAAAGTTGTCATACCTGAAAAGAAGACTAAGGGTATGATATTTGACCACATGTCTCATCATCGTGCTCAACATGTGTCATCGCCATCATAGTAACAGTACATGACCTTTGATATGTCACCATTATGGTAAATATGGACATACAAGAACTTATTTCTACGAACTACTAAAGATCAAGGGACAAAGCCTCAAGTGCATAAGGAGAATTAAGATCATGTTCATGAAGATGTTGGGGTTGATATTGCTATAACCGATGGTGGGGTTGTTAACAACCATGATCATCCATTAGAATATGTGAAGACTCTAGGAGAAGGTGTGAATAAAATCTTCAGTGCTATTGAGAGCAATAAGCATAAAGTGATTTCAAAGAATTCACAACCTATAAATGAGATAACTACTCATAATGTTAAAAGTGTTGAATCAAGAGTCTCTATGATACATGTTGATGAAGAAGAAGATTTTCCATGTGCCAATAAAATGAAAAGAATCATGAAGAAGTCAACCAAGAATACTCATAAGAAGGATCATATGGTGAAGGTGAATGACAACATTGATAATGGTGTTTGTGCTCATGAATATTCTATCTCTGTGAACAACGGAGTTCATGTTGGGTTTGTACAAGCTATTGAAGACGTTGCAAAAGATGCTAATGTCTACAAATAAATGTAGAGGAGAAATGATTTAAAGTGGATAGCCATTGAAAAGAAGAATCCAAGAGAAACATTGTCTATTAAAGGAAATGACCAGAGGTTGGAAGATATCTGTGTGTCAGTATGGATGTTAAGATCTTAAAGAGTGCTCTTGTGAGAGAGAATGAGAATGTGAAAATTATCATCCTTGGAGAAGATATTGTCTAATGGATATTGTCAGTTAAGATGCTAGAGCATGGTTTCCATCAAATTCAGTTTGAGTGTGAAGTGAGCATGATAGGATATACTATCTACCCTTTTGATTATAAAGTAAATAAAATAAAGAACTTATTATGTAGGCATGCTAGAAGGAATTGCAATCGGCTATTGAAGATTGACCAAATGATCAAATAAAGAAATATAGATGTCATACTAGATGTGTCAAACATTGTGGGTGACATATTAGTGACTGAGACCATATGCCAGAGGAAGAAAGTGCATACTACATATGAAAATTATGAGGAACATGGAGAGATTGAACTAGAAATAGATGTTGAAGAAGATGTCTTGGACATCATACAAGATAATAATCATCTCAAGCGTGAGGAAAGGTTACTAAATAAGAAAAGGGTGTGTCATAAGAAAATTAAA
Source organism: Vicia faba (assembly GCA_948472305.1). Classification (NCBI taxonomy): domain Eukaryota; kingdom Viridiplantae; phylum Streptophyta; class Magnoliopsida; order Fabales; family Fabaceae; genus Vicia; species Vicia faba. The sequence continues at coordinate 746,278,201 of OX451737.1, forward strand.
GATGAGGTTGCTGTCAAGAAGAATATCATGGTTGAAAAATCGATGAGTTCTCTGAGGCTTTGCCTCTGTGAAACCTTGTTGCAATCAATGTCAGGGAGGTGTTCCAAAAGAGAAAAAGCGTTTCTCTCCCCTAAGACCACTTTGGCACTAGAAGTAAGGAGAAATATTCTATTTTTTTTATATATCTTACAACTGGGGTGTCCTTATAAACAATAAAAACCTTTGTAATTCATATTTCCTTCAGATTAATCAAGCTCATAATCACACCAGGCCTTATTGTAATTTGTTTGAATCAAAATTTTGGAGACTCGAGTGGGATCGTGCCCGTCAAGGAAATTGGAGTCCCTAAGGATGTTGGTGATATGCTGGAATCTTGGTTAAACAAAGCCAATGAAGCGATAAAAGCTGGGGATAACATCTCATAGTTGAATCTTCTAGAGGCAACAAGAAGATTAAGCTCACAAACGTGAATCCTGAGAGGATTATAAGGTTAGAAGTTGCTATTACAACGTTTTTGGAGTCAAGTAATTCAAGTGATTCAAATTCAGATGGGGACAACTTGCTTTAGCTGTTACTCTGAGAAGCTAGAGTGTGGAGTCTTTTATAAATTTAAAACTAGCAGTGAAGTTTCCCCTTCAACTTAGTTTTTTTACTTATATTCTGAGCATGTTCTGCAAAGGCTCTACAATCTCTTGAGACTGGGTTATATAATAATGGTTGTGCATCTTTTGATGATGATTTTGGTAACTTTTCTTTCATGATCTAGTTGTGTATGTACTAACATACTAACCTTGCATGACGGACCTTGTGCATGCTATCCTATATGCATGTTGACTTCTTTGATGAACTAACCATTTGCCAAATTATGGTAAAAAGGGGGGAGTAATGGTAAGAAGTGATGTATCTTCTATGTGCAGGTAAACTTGGTAATTATTTAGTACTAACTAATCAGAAAGTACTAATGTTGTGCTCCATGCTGGAGCATCGGGCAAAACATCTGACCCATATATCTATGTAAATAGGTCTCAGTGTTAGTACTTGTGTTAATAGATCTTGCATATCCTAATTATTAACAACTAAATGTTTGTGTTGTGTATGACTAAGTTTTTGAATGATTGCATGTTAATTATTGTTGGTTAGTAGGATTGTATGCTACTAACTATATGCTGACTGGGTACATGTATGATTAAGTCTGGGAATAATTGCATGTTGAATTGTATGTTTGGTTTGGAGCAACTTATAGAAGAGTGAATATAGAAAAGTGAATGATTTCATTAGTTTACAATAGTGTATATATACAGGTTTGATAAACCTAATTTGGAACAAATCAAGGTAACAAATCTCCTATTGATTTTCCACTAATGTAGCTATTAACTTTTGACTACAAACTAGGTAAATAACAGATTTGTAAATCGGCATAATTAAAGGAATTTTAAATCTAATTATTATTATTGATATCCTCCCGCAAGTTGGATAATTTGTAAGAGAGATGCAACTTGGACAGTAAAAACTCGAACCGTGGGCGAAGCAGAGGCTTTGTTAGAATATCAGCAAGTTGATCATCAGTAGAGACAAAAGATACACGAAACTTGCCATGTTGAACGTTTTCACGGACAAAGTGATAGGCTAAGGCTATATGTTTCATTCGAGAGTGGAATACAGGATTAGCACTTAGATGTGTGGCACCGAGATTGTCACAATATATTACCAGATTAGCGGTTGGAGTGTGACCAAGTTCCGTAAATAAGGAAAGGACCCATAGTAGTTCACTGGCTGTGTCAGCCAAGGCTTTATACTCTGCTTCTGTGGATGATCGAGCAACCGAACGTTGTTTGCGGGAGCTCCAAGAGATGGGAGTGCTGCCAAGATATAACAAGTAGCCAGTGGTTGAAACATAATCATCTTTGTCACCAGCCCAGTCTGCGTCCGAATATGCATGAAAGTTCAGCGGAGCTGTTGCCGAGATGAAGATTCCTTTGTCACACGAGCCTGTCAGATAGAGGAGCACTCTTTTGAGTGCAGACCAATGCACCGTTCTTGGGTTCTGCATGAACTGTGCAAGTTTGTTGGTGCTGAAGGCGATGTCTGGGCGTGTAAGACTCAAGTATTAAAGACTTCCAACTAGCGTTCGGTACTCAGTTGGGGAAGGCAGAAGATCACCAGAATCCTTGAGTAATGGAATAGTTGCAGACAACGGAGTGGATGCTGGTTTCGCATCTTCCATACCTGATTTATGTAGTAGATCGGTGATATATTTTCTTTGTGAAATAAACATACCCACAGCGGAAGGAATTACTTCGACACCCAAGAAGTAGTTGAGGCATCCAAGATCTTTCAACGAGAAGCGAGCAGCAAGTGTGGCAATGAGGCTGGATAATTCTACAGAAGAACTCCCAGTGACAATTATATCATCAACATATACTAATAAGTACAAAGTAACACCTGGTTTTTGGTGGATGAATAAAGATGCATCTGCAGTTGAATTAACGAAACCAATGGAGAGCAGAAATACTCGAAGTTCTGTATACCAAGCGCGAGGTGCCTGCTTCAGCCCATAAAGTGCCTTTTTGAGGCGACAAACATGATTAGGGAAGGTTTTGTTGACAAAGCCAGGCGGCTGCACCATAAAGACTTCCTCTTTGAGTGTCCCTTGAAGAAATGCATGATCGACATCAAGCTGACGGATGGACCACCCTTGACGAACTACAAGTGTTAGAACGATTCGAATAGTCACTGGTTTAACAACGAGGCTGAATGTTTCCGTATAGTCACAACCGGGGCGTTGGTGAAACCCTTTGGTAACTAACCGAGCCTTGTAAAGATCAATTGATCCATCTGGATTCTGTTTGATTCGAAAGACCCATTTACAACCAACCAAATTTTGAGCAGAGGACCTACTTACAAGATCCCAAGTGTGGTTGTGGTGTAAAGCATCAAATTCGGCTTGCATGGTTGAGCGCCAATCAGGATCACGAAGAGCCTGAGTGATGGTGTTGGGTTCAATGGGAGAGGAGGATCAAACGTGTAGGTTGAGCTTTGTAATAGGTTTGATGATGTTGTTTTTAGACCGGGTGATGATCCCACCAGCATTGGTTTGTTGTCTTGGGTTTGGGTTGATGGGTGGTGGAGAAGGTTGGGGGGAGGGTTGGGAGTTTGAAGGGGAAGTTTGAGTAGTATTGGTGGGTTCATTTGAGGTTGATGTTTGAGCCAAATCTAGTAAGTGGGTGACAGATGGAGTGGTATGGGCAGCGGATAAGTTTTCTGGTGGGTTTAGAGTGGTATTGTCAATAGGTTGAGCTAGGGGCGGTAAAATAGAGAGTTGAAGTGGGCTTGTTTGTGGTTCTGTATGTGAATTAGATTGAGCTACCAGAGAGCTGTATGGGAATTTGGATTCCACAAACTTCACACGGCGAGAGGTATAAATCCTTCCAGTTGTGGGATCGAGACACAAATACGCGTGTTGATCCGCCGAATAACCTACAAAAACACACATAGCAGACTTTGGTGCAAGTTTATGGTTAGCATATGGTTTAATCCAGGGAAAACAAAAACATCCAAAACATTTTAATTTATGATAATCCGGGCTAATGTGGAGTAATTTGGAATAAGGTGACTTGTACCCAAGAATTGGAGTTGGGAGACGATTTATGAGGTAGGCTGCAGTAGTCATGGCGTGAGGCCAATAGGTGAGGGGCAAGCCCGAATGGTGAAGAAGAGAGAGGCCGGTTTCGGCAATGTGACGATTCCGGCGTTCAGAGATTCCATTGTGTTCAGGTGTATGAGGTGGGGTGGTGGGGTGACTTATACCATGAGTGCTTAAAAATGGACAAAGTCCAATGTATTCATCACCATTATCTGTGTATAAGATTTTGATTTTGTGCTGATAAAAATTTTCAACTAGTGATTTAAATTTGGGAAATATATTTTGGACATCAGATTTGTGTTTTATTGGATATAGCCAGATATAACGAGTAAAATGATCCACAAACATGCAATAGTAACAAAGACCATCAATAGATAAAACAAGAGAAGTCCATACATCTGAAAAAATTATTTCTAATGGATAAGAAGATTCAAGAGTGGATTCATGAAAAGGAAGTTTGTGACTCTTACTAATTTGACATGAATTACAATCGGATTGTGGGAATTTATTTGAACCCAAAGAAAAATGTTGTTGAGTAAATTTAAAGATAGAGGATGAGGGGTGCCCAATCCTATGGTGCCATGATGCAGAGGATTCCGCGCGGACGGTATGGACAGATGGTGAGGAGGTGGGCCAGAGATAAAGTCCATCCACACATGAGCCCTTATGGGTTATTTGGCCTGTCTGCAAGTTCTTTACATGAAAGGAGTTTGGCAGGAAAACAACAGCAGAGTCAGTCTGTTTGGTAAGTTTAGAGACATAAATAATTTGTTGTTTCATGGAAGGAACACACAGAGCATTAGACAAGGATAAATCATGAATTAAAAGTGTTCCAGAATGAGAGATGTTTAAACCTGAACCATTGCCCATGATGTTAGAACAATGTTTGAATCTAGTACCCTATAATTAAGTTTTGATGATAACAAAGTGAAAAGATATAGTAGATTAAATATTTCATGATTGAATTATATGCTACTTAAAATTACTATGCTCTGACTTGCAGATATGCTGATTGAAATAAGCAAGATCACGTTCTCAGCATCAGAATATGAGTTTGCACACCAGCATCAGAAGTTGCTGAATCAGAACGTCAAGATCAGATGATCAACGCTTGCACATGCTGAAGCTTGATGAACAGAACTGCGCGTAAAATACTCTGATACAGAATCAAATCAGTTCATCAGCAGCAAAGCAGAATCAGAATGAGCCAAGCCAGATCGTGCATTGAAGAAGCAACGGTACTGTGCATTGAAAGCTAATCAATACCAACGGCATCATTCTAGACAAGATCTGCTCAGAAAGGAAAGCTCGTTAATAGCATTGAATCAAGAATATTTGCTTCAACGTTCATCTTCTCAAGTGCTATATAAACCAAGCTTTGAAGATTATCACGGCTAATGCTTCCAAACTCTCTACACGCAAAAAGCTGAACAGTAATCTTCACTCTACAAGTTTTGCTAAACCACCAAACTCTGATACTCTATTAGCGTTTAGCAACTTAGTATTCTAAGCTTCATTTGTGTAAACATCACAGTTGTGATATAGTTTTTGTAGAAACATTCACACACATTTGATTATTCCTTTGTAAGAAAGTGTTGCCTTGACAAACCGGATTGTGGTTTGAATCAAGAAGGTTTTAGCAGTTGCTAAAACAGATTTGTATTCAGTTGAATATAGTGAATTAAGACCTCGTTGGAGAGAGGCGAAATCACCTTGAACGGGTGGACTGGAGTAGTTTGAGATCAAACGAACCAGGATAAAAATACCTTGTCATTTGCTTTAAGTTTCCAGTTTTACAATTCAACCCCCCCTTCTTGTGTTTTTCACCCCTTCAATTGGCATCAGAGCGCCTGGTTCTGAGCTAAAACACTTAACCGTGTCAGTAAAAGATCCAGCGTCAGAAAAACACTATGGCAGGAAACAACTCTCATTTCAGCAATGACAACAATGAGGATAGAGACAGATTCAGCGGCAAACCTCCAGTCTTTGATGGAGAAAACTTTGACTACTGGAAAGACAGAATTGAAAGCTTCTTTCTAGCACATGATGCTGATCTGTGGGATATGGTGACAGATGGATACACGCACCCTGTTAATGCAACTGGTCAGAAGATTGATAGAAAATCAATGACTGATCAACAAAAGCGTGATTTCAAGAATCACCATAAGGCCAGAACCATCCTTCTCAGTGCTATCTCCTATACTGAGTATGAGAAGATCTCCAACAGAGACACAGCTAAGAACATCTTTGATTCTCTCAGAATGACGCATGAGGGCAACGTCCAAGTCAAGGAAACAAAGGCTCTGGCGCTCATTCAGAAGTATGAGGCGTTTAAAATGGAAGAATCTGAATCCATTGAAACTATGTTCTCTAGATTCCAGATTCTGGTAGCTGGTCTCAAAGTTCTGGACAAGGGGTACTCTACTGCTGACCATGTCAAGAAGATAATCAGAAGTTTACCCAAGCAGTGGAGGCCTATGGTTACTGCTCTGAAGCTGGCGAAAGATCTCAACAAAATCACTCTGGAGGAACTTATAAGCTCCCTCAGAAGTCATGAGATAGAGCTGGAAGCTGACGAGCCTCAGAAGCAAGGTAAGCCTATAGCTTTGAAATCTAACAGAAAATCTGAATCTAAAGTTTTGCAGGCAGTTGAAGAAACATCTGATGGATCCTCATCAGAAGAAGACGAGCTTTCTCTCCTCTCCAGAAGAGTAAATCAACTGTGGAAGCAAAGACAAAAGAAGTTCAGGAATCCCAGAAGATCTGATCATAACGAGTCTTCTTCCAGACACAGAAGGACAGATTCTTCCTCTGGATACAGAAGATCTGAAGGCTCCTCAGGTAGCAAGAAGCCAAATACAAAAGACATCATCTGCTACGAGTGCAATGAGCAAGGTCACTACAAGAGTGACTGTCCAAAGCTTCAGAGGGAAAAGCCAAAAAGGAAGTTTGGTAGAGAGAAGAAGAAAAGTCTCATGGCCACATGGGATGACTCTGACTCGTCTGAAGCTGACTCAGAATCAGATGATGAAAGGGCGAACCTAGCGCTTATGGCTAACATTCAAGATGACAGTGAAGCTTCTGACTCAGACTCAGAATCAGACACAGAAGAGGTATTCCCTAACTTCGCTGTTAATTTTACAAAGGCTGAACTTGCTGAAAGCCTCAATGAAATTCTGGAACGTTATCAGCAGATTAGAGCTAAATTCAGAGACCTGAAAAGGACTCTTGAATCTGACTCTAATAAGTCTGAGAGTCTCAGATTGGAAAACTCTGAGCTGAGAGATAAAATTTTAAAATTAGAAAACTCTTTACAAAACTCTCAGAAGGAACCAATTGCTGAAACTCCCAGCAACGCTGATGAGATCATCAAGGAGTATGATCATAGTTTCCAGAAGTTCCTTGCTAAAAGCATAGATAGAAGCAGAATGGCTTCAATGATCTATGGAGTTAGCGGAAACGGCAGGAAAGGAATAGGATACCTAGGTAAGGTTCCTACACCTAAAAATGTCATGGATTTAGTTATTAAACACACTCCTATAAATTCACACTTTGTGTATGGTCACACACATGACATCAAATATACTAGTAGCAGTCACTTTGTGAAACCAAAATTCAACCAGAGTTTTGGTAAGACTAACAAATCAGGACCCAAGAAGATCTGGGTACCTAAGGATAAAATAATACATGTTGCAGATATCTTTAGCAGCAAGTCAGAAACACCAGTCATGGTACCTGGACTCTGGCTGCTCACGTCACATGACGGGAAGAAGGCATATGTTCCAAAGCCTGGAACTTAAGCCTGGAGGCCACGTTGGCTTTGGAGGCAATCAGAGGGGAAAGATAATTGGCTCTGGAACTGTAGGTAACGGAAATCTTCCCTCTATTAATAATGTTCTGCTTGTTGATGGATTGATGCATAACCTGTTATCCATAAGTCAATTAAGTGATAACGGTTATGATATAATCTTTAATCAAAAATCATGTAAAGCTGTTAGTCAGAAAGATGGGACTATCCTATTTAATGGTAAGAGGAAAAACAACATTTACAAAATCAAACTTTCTGAACTTAAGAGTCAGAACGTAAAATGTCTTCTGTCTGTTAACAACGAGCAGTGGATCTGGCACAGAAGATTGGGGCATGTTAGTATGAGAAGAATATCTCAGATTAACAAACTCAATCTGGTCAGAGGACTTCCAAATTTGAAGTTCAATTCAGATGCTCTGTGTGAAGCATGTCAGAAAGGCAAATTTGCAAAACCATCTTTTAAATCCAAAAATGTTGTTTCTACCTCTAAGCCATTAGAACTTCTGCACATTGACTTATTTGGACCAGTTAAGACTGCTTCTGTCAGTGGCAAGAAGTATGGGTTAGTAATCGTAGATGACTATAGCAGATGGACATGGGTAAAGTTCTTAAGACACAAGGACGAGTCACACTCTGTGTTTGTTACCTTCTGCAACCAAGTTCAGAATGAAAAAGATCTTAGAATCGTTAAAGTCAGAAGTGATCATGGTGGAGAATTTGAAAATAAAGATTTTGAGTCATTCTTTAATGACAAAGGCATTCTGCATGATTTCTCTTGTCCTAGAACTCCCCAACAAAATGGAGTTGTAGAACGAAAGAACAGAACATTGCAAGAAATGGCCAGAACCATGATCAACGAGACAAACGTTGCTAAGACTTTCTGGGCAGAGGCAATAAACACAGCGTGCTACATTCAGAATAGAATCTCAATAAGACCTATTCTGGAAAAGACTCCATATGAATTGTGGAAGAACAGAAAGCCCAACATTTCGTATTTTCATCCATTTGGATGTACTTGCTATATGTTAAATACTAAGAATTATTTGAACAAGTTTGATTCTAAGGCACAGAAGTGTATTATGTTAGGATACTCTGAACGCTCAAGAGGGTACAGAGTATACAATACAGAAACACAGATTGTGGAAGAATCAATCAGTGTTCGTTTTGATGACAAGCTTGACTCTGAAAAGTCAAAGCAGAATGAAAATCTTGCAGGTACAGAAATTGAATTTGCAGGTTCTGAAGACAAGTCATCAGAAGCTCTCAACACAGACATCCCTTCAACGTCTGAAAGAAGCAATGCTAGAACTCCTACAACTGCTGCTGATCAACCTCAGAAAAGAGTTCCCAGAAGCAGTTTGGATCACCCAGAAGAATCTATTCTAGGAAGAAAGGAAGATCCAATCAGAACAAGAGCAAGCCTCAGAAACTCTGAAGAAACTCTGATGGGACTTGTGTCTCTGATTGAACCTTCTTCTATTGATGAAGCACTTCTGGACAATGACTGGATTCTGGCAATGCAAGAAGAGCTGAATCAATTCACCAGAAACGACGTTTGGGATCTCGTTCCAAGACCAAAAGGATTCAACGTCATTGGAACAAGATGGGTGTTCAGAAACAAGCTTAATGAACAAGGTGAAGTCGTCAGAAACAAGGCACGACTGGTTGCACAAGGTTATAGTCAGCAAGAGGGGATAGACTATACAGAAACCTTTGCTCCAGTCGCCAGGTTAGAATCTATCAGACTTTTAATCTCATTTGCTGTTAATAGAGGCATCACTCTGTATCAGATGGATGTCAAAAGTGCATTCTTAAATGGTTATATAGAAGAAGAAGTGTATGTTCACCAACCCCCAGGTTTTGAAAATACCAAACATCCAGAACATGTTTTCAAACTGAAAAAGTCACTGTATGGTCTGAAACAAGCTCCCAGAGCTTGGTATGAAAGGCTAAGTAACTTTCTGCTTGAAAATGAGTTCACCAGAGGGAAAGTGGACACCACTCTATTCTGTAAAACAGTTAAGAGTGACATTTTAGTCTGTCAGATTTATGTTGATGATATAATCTTTGGTTCTACTAATCCTTCTCTTGGAAGAAAATTTGCTAAGTGTATGCAGGCAGAATTTGAGATGAGCCTCATGGGGGAACTGAAGTTCTTTCTAGGAATTCAGATCAATCAAACTCCAGAGGGAACTTACATTCATCAGAGCAAATACATCAGAGATCTTCTGAAGAAATTTGACCTCTCAGAATGTAAGCCATCAAAGATTCCAATGCATCCCACGTGCATTCTGGAAAGAGAAGAGGTAAGCAAAAGCGTAGAACAGAAAGTCTACAGAGGTATGATTGGTTCTCTCCTTTATCTGACTGCTTCAAGACCTGATATTTTATTCAGCGTATGTATTTGTGCTAGATTCCAATCAGATCCTAGAGAATCTCACTTAACAGCTGTTAAGCGAATTTTCAAGTATCTGAAAGGTACTACTAATCTGGGTTTGTTTTATAGAAAATCTAGTGATTACAGTTTAGTAGGCTACTGCGACGCTGATTTTGCTGGAGACAGAGTGGAACGAAAAAGTACTTCTGGAAGCTGCCAGTTTCTGGGAGAAAATCTGATCTCGTGGTCCAGCAAAAGGCAATCAACTATTGCTCTGTCAACAGCAGAAGCTGAGTACATAGCAGCAGCTGGCTGCAGCACACAGATGCTCTGGATGAAAAGTCAGCTTGAAGACTTCCAGATTTTTGAGAGTAACATTCCTATTCTTTGTGATAATACTTCTGCTATTTGCTTAAGTAAGAATCCTATTTTACATTCTAGAGCTAAGCATATAGAAATAAAACATCATTTCATTAGGGACTATATTCAGAAAGGCATTTTAAACTTGAAATTTATAGATACAGACCATCAATGGGCTGATATCTTTACTAAACCCCTTTCAGAAGATAGGTTTAATTTCATTCTGAAACATCTCAGCATGAAAGTATGCCCAGAATGAAAATGCTTTAATTCCATATTTTTATCTTTCAGAATGTAATTATATTACTGTGAACTTCTGATCAATCTTTGTTTCAGAAAGTTAGAACATGCAGATTGTATCAGAGGCAAGTCTGAAGATCTGAGAGTCTAATCTCAAAGGACAGACGTGCTGATCACTATATCAAACAAGTGTCATCCAATCATCAGCAAATCCCTGAAGCAGAACGCGTGCACGTTTCTGAGAAAGGAAAACGCTGATTGGGTGCATTGAGACACATGTCTGGTAACCGTTTTTAAGTATCTTTCTCAAATCCCCCAAAATCAGCAAGCATTAAATGCAAAAGTAATCACGCTTGTTAATTGCAATCATTATTTTTTTCTCTCTCTTAAAAACGTTTTATTTTTCAAAATAATTTTTGAAAATCCTATTTAAGCACATTACTCTTCATTCTTAATCTTTACGCTTACTCATAATCTCTTAAGAATTTTTCTGCATATCTCCTTCAAAACCCTAGCTTTTCTCAAATCACTCTCAAGCTTTTTGTGTGAGAACAATGGCATCCTCCAGCATTTCTGCAGGGAATCAGAAGAAGGAAACATCTGAGCAATATCAAGCGCCTACCAGAACTCTTCTCACACCGGTCAAGAATCTTGAGGTTCTCTCTGAATTAATCATCGATTTCGAAAGTTTGAAGGATAATGGATTTGACCTAACTGCTGAAGTCAAAACTCAAAAGTGGGAGAGGTACTTTGATCGATTGGTTGGACCAACCTTCCCAGAGCTTGTCAAAGAATTTTGGATTCATGCCAAGATTGATAAGCATCTAGTCGTCTCTTCTGTTATGGGAAAGAAGATTATAATTTCTGAAGACCTCATTGCTAGGTTAATTGGTCAGAGTGGTGGTGGAGTCCGTTGTGTGGACATGGCTGATAGGTGTCCTGATATTGGTGTGGTAGCAAACTGCATTTTCACTCTTGGTCTTCCCAGCAGCAAAATCAAGGATCTGAAGGATCACTTCAGAGTGTGGGCCAAGATTGTTCTAGGCTGTTTCAATCACAGGAAGCCAACAAGCTCTCCTGACTATATAAACGTGGATCAGCAATTTCTGATCTACTTTATTGATCAGAGGGTGAAGATCAATTTGGCACACTTTCTGTTCAATCATCTGAAGACAAGTGTGAAAGAGACTAGAGAAGAAGAAAGGACGAAAAGAGATTGGATACCATTTGGGAGGCTCATATCAGATATTCTGACAGAGAATAAGCTGATAGACTATCTGAGCGAAGCTAAAGTACTGGGCAATTTTGAACCAACTGTTGGAAAAGCGCTGAATGCTAAGAATCTCAAAAAGATGAAGCTGATAGACAATATCAGGAAGGAACCCAGAGCTTCTTCAACTGCTGACATCTCCAGAAGAAGAGTGCCTCTGAATGATTTCCCAAGATTTTCTGAGATGGAATCCCACCCTGATATGGTTGCCAAGTATCCAGATTCTTTCAAGGAAGAAGTTTCAGGTTCGAAGCTGAAGATCAAAGATCTGAGTCAGGTTCAACCTGAAATGACTCAGAAGAAATCAAAGAAGAGGAAAGCAGAAGGATCATCTCACCAGACTCCAAAGAAACGAGGTAATCCATCTACTGCTCCTATTTCAATTTCAACTACTATTCCAACGTCTGTTGCTCCACCCCAAACATCTCACAGAATTTCCATTCCAATCCCCACTATTGATGAAAACATACCAGAAGACCCTTCTGAGAACTTACAACTCAGAAGAACCAGAATAAAAATTCCTCTCAAAATTACCAAACAACAACCAACTGTTTCAACAACATCAGCACTTGATAGCGTGCTAGCTGATATTGAGCGTGAACATACTTCTGTTCAACCTCACTCTGAACCACCAAATATTCCTCCTCCACAACCTGAACCTGAACCAGAAATTCAACCAGAACCAGAACAAGAACCAGAACCACAATCTCAACAACCTATCACAGAAGAACCTCTGATTCCTGAGCAATCAGAAGTTCCACCTCCTCAACCAGAAAATAATCCTCCCTCACCTCCAACAGAGTTTCATCGCTATGAAACCCCATCTCCTCATCATTCTGATCCCCACTCACCTCAACCTTCACCGCTGGCAATACAGTTGCCATGTGGAACCACCATTGTCAGACCCCAGTTACCATCATCAGAGGAATCAACACCTCCAAGAACTCCAACCACTCCAATAGACATATCCTCTGACTCTGATAACCATCCACCAAAACAGACAGCACCTCAGCACACCTCTGAAAGCCAATCCTCTGAAAACCCCAGCAAAACATTCATTGACTTAACAAGTCTTGAACGTCTTGCTGATTTAAGACACAAATTGGCCATTCCCAAACCAAAGCAATTAGATGTTGGCTCTGGTATTTTGGACTTTGAAACAGGTATGCTGCAGTGGATTGCTTCCTTGAAGCAAGTCTGTCCCGGGATGATCGACCCAGCTGCTTCTGATCAGCTCTGGTCACAGTTCAGAGTTTGGGTTCGTGCTGAAGCACTCAAGCTGCAGGACGTCAACTATGAGCAGGCTCAACAGAACTTTAGCAAGCTGCTGAAGGAAGTTGAGAGTCAGCTGCCTCAAGAAGTTGTGCTGCCTCTGGACTCTGAATCGTGGTCTGAGAAAGAGCAAGCTGCACAGGTGGAACCAGCAGAAGAAGACAAGACTCTTCAGGAAGAGAATCCAGCAGAAGATGTAGCTGAAAGCTCTGAGAAGCTTCCTCCTGCTGAAAGTTCTCAAGCTGCCTTGGACAGGCAGGCTCTGGAAGAATTAAGGCTGAATGACTTGCGTCTACAGCAGCGGATGGATGAGAATAATCAGAAGATGGAAGCAAGGATGAATGTCCAGGACAGCAAGATTGATTCTGTTTTCACCTTGGTTCAGAAGCAGAATGCAACTTCTGAAAAGATTCAGGCAATGCTGGAAAGCCTGTTCTCACGCATGCCCCCACAACCTTGAAATTTTTTCATGCATGACATTCTCTATATTTTCCTTATTTTCTGATGTACTTTTGACTATGTTTTGACTATGGTTTGTAATGCTATTTTACTCTGACTCTGAACTATCTTTAATATTATTCGTTTTTCTGATCTAAATCATTTTAGCACATCACCAGCACTTTTTGATTGCTGACAAAAAGGGGGAGAACAAGAATGATATTTAAAATCAATAACGGATAACTAGACAGAAACTCTCAAACATTCTAACTCTCTATTTCTTGAAATGTTTTTCTGTTTTGTCTTTAAGTCTACAGGCACAAGGAAGCTCTTGAACACAATGAAGACTAGAAGCTCATGTTGCTCTGATCAAATATGAAGTTCTGACATATGAAGCTCTGATCGACCTAACACTCTGATCTGAAGCAAAGCTCTGACAGGAAAAGCTCTGAAGCTCTGCTCTCTGATAAGTCAAAGACTTACAATCTGATGCTCAAAGACAGAAAAAGATCTGACTCTGAAGAACACGCATATCAAAGGGAAGTAACAAACTCAGGGGGAGTATTTCTTAACTCTGACTTCTCCGTACTTCTTATTCTGATACATAGATCTGATAACCTTTTCACGTTATTTTTCATTTAAAATATCTAGTTTTTGTCATCATCAAAAAGGGGGAGATTGTTAGAACAATGTTTGAATCTAGTACCCTATAATTAAGTTTTGATGATAACAAAGTGAAAAGATATAGTAGATTAAATATTTCATGATTGAATTATATGCTACTTAAAATTACTATGCTCTGACTTGCAGATATGCTGATTGAAATAAGCAAGATCACGTTCTCAGCATCAGAATATGAGTTTGCACACCAGCATCAGAAGTTGCTGAATCAGAACGTCAAGATCAGATGATCAACGCTTGCACATGCTGAAGCTTGATGAACAGAACTGCGCGTAAAATACTCTGATACAGAATCAAATCAGTTCATCAGCAGCAAAGCAGAATCAGAATGAGCCAAGCCAGATCGTGCATTGAAGAAGCAACGGTACTGTGCATTGAAAGCTAATCAATACCAACGGCATCATTCTAGACAAGATCTGCTCAGAAAGGAAAGCTCGTTAATAGCATTGAATCAAGAATATTTGCTTCAACGTTCATCTTCTCAAGTGCTATATAAACCAAGCTTTGAAGATTATCACGGCTAATGCTTCCAAACTCTCTACACGCAAAAAGCTGAACAGTAATCTTCACTCTACAAGTTTTGCTAAACCACCAAACTCTGATACTCTATTAGCGTTTAGCAACTTAGTATTCTAAGCTTCATTTGTGTAAACATCACAGTTGTGATATAGTTTTTGTAGAAACATTCACACACATTTGATTATTCCTTTGTAAGAAAGTGTTGCCTTGACAAACCGGATTGTGGTTTGAATCAAGAAGGTTTTAGCAGTTGCTAAAACAGATTTGTATTCAGTTGAATATAGTGAATTAAGACCTCGTTGGAGAGAGGCGAAATCACCTTGAACGGGTGGACTGGAGTAGTTTGAGATCAAACGAACCAGGATAAAAATACCTTGTCATTTGCTTTAAGTTTCCAGTTTTACAATTCAACCCCCCCTTCTTGTGTTTTTCACCCCTTCACATGAACAGCGAGTCAGGAGCAGTGTACAGATGATGAAGTGCCATATTTGCAAGATCGTTGGTTACATGATGTGTTGCTCCACTATCAACCAAGAAATCAATATGAGATGGACCAGCAGCTGCAATGTTGGCCTGAGCCGATCCAGTGTGAGCAATAAAGTTTCGAGACGGTGGCGGGATACCAGGATGTTGCTGCTTGAAGAGTTGGCAGTGAGATAGAACATGTCCTTTGACATTGCACCACTGACAGCGTCCAAGAAACGGTTTGCGATTGCTGGTGTGTTGATTAGACGGTGCAGGGAATTGACCAGACCGAGGCTTGTTGTTATAGTTGGGTCGAGCCTGAGCATTCAAAGTTGTAACTGGGGCAGGAGTTTGTCTCTGAGCAGCAACAATAGAGAGTTCTTGGATGAGAAGTTTCTCAAGGAGATCATCAAAGTTAATTGGGATATCCCTTGCATTTATTCCATCAATGACTGCTCTGTAGCCGTCGTCGAGACCACGCAAAACATGGTCAGTCATGTCTTCAACCGAAACAGGAGATCCGAGTGAAGCAAGAAGGTCTGCTGTTTGCTTCATAGAGTGCATATAGGTTGTGATGGATTGGGTACCTTTGGAAGCCATTCGAAGACGCTCTTTGAGTTGCTTGAGATGGCTGCGAGAGGCCTTGGCATATGTGTTTTTGAGAAGAGTCCAAAGACTATGCGAAGTCTTTGTCTGAGACACTAGAGAGACCACTTCATTGGAGAGAGTGGTGAGGATAGCGCCATAGATGAGGCGATCTTGTCGATGCCATGTTTGATAAGCAGGATTTGTTGTCGTCACTGAGGGTGTTGCAATGGTAGAGATCGTTGTCGGCGGCGCGGGGAAAGATCCATCTGGATATTTTAGGAGATCAAAGCCATCAAGGAAAGCTTCAACTTGGAGTTTCCAATTAAGATAATTGGTGGGAAGCAGCTTGGTGACACTGCTAAGAGTGATGCACACAAAGGGTTTGGATGGCTCATAAGGGTTGGTGATGTAGTGGGAACTGTCGGAGGCCATGGGAGATGAGGTTGACAGCAGGAATGAGAAACGACGTTCTGAATTAGAAGGATATGGCTGAATCGTTTCCAACTGATACCATATAGAAGAGTGAATATAGAAAAGTGAATGATTTCATTAGTTTACAGTAGTGTATATATACAGGTTTGATAAACCTAATTTGGAACAAATCAAGGTAACAAATCTCCTATTGATTTTCCACTAATGTAGCTATTAACTTTTGACTACAAACTAGGTAAATAACAGATTTGTAAATCGGCATAATTAAAGAAATTTTAAATCTAATTATTATTATTGATATAACTAAATGAATTATGTGTAAGCATCTGATGTTGATGCTATTGACTTTTGCTGTTGTTGATGTGCTTAACTCTAATATATGGAAGAATGATGATGCTACTAATTTTATGATTTGATGAAGTCCAGTTATCCTACTAGCAATCACTTCTTCTAATATGAATAAAGTGTTATATCTGGAAGAGTTGAACAAAGTTCTATATATTGAAGATTTGTTTTGCCATAATTTTCCAAAAAGGGAGATTGAAGTTCTTTGTAAATTGGTCCTTTGGATTGGCTATATTTTAGAAAAATAGAAATATGGAGAAGTGTTCAAAGTGTTCAAGTTGATCTACAAAAGGGACAATTGTTGGACACGATGTCTCATTATGTGGTACGACATATTGGCCTTGCTTAACCAGCGCCAAATTACTGCGCTTTGAAGAATGTTCTGCAGAAGATTCGTTAAAGATTTTATTATTATTAATTAAGCAATATGATTATATGATTTGTTGGACAATTGTGAAGACCAAATCATATTTAGAG
Organism: Vicia faba; assembly: GCA_948472305.1. Taxonomy (NCBI): domain Eukaryota; kingdom Viridiplantae; phylum Streptophyta; class Magnoliopsida; order Fabales; family Fabaceae; genus Vicia; species Vicia faba. Next base: position 746,295,116 of record OX451737.1, read on the forward strand.
ATTGAAATTTGGATCTTTAACAAACTAAATCATATATTTTTGTTGGAGATATTCAAGGAACAAATCAAATATCCAACAAAATCTGCCATATTTCTGTACGAAATCAAATCTCAAATCCATGAAGAAAAGCCTAGAAAAATTATGCTATATAAGGATATTAAGACCTATATTGAAGAACAAGCATTCCCATTGAAGATCTTAGAGTGCTAGGTTTTTTGTCCTGTACTCCACACTAATGCCCTAATAGGATTAGTGTTGAATCTATATGTACACCTATATGTTTCAGTAACTTGGCATAAAATATTTGTCTAATTGAGTTATAAGTTTAAACATCTTTCATAGTTTTGATTGAGGTTGATCAGTAAAGTTTAGTAATTGTTATCCCCTATCGCGAGTTATGTGATAGAGAATAAAGTGAGTAGGTTCTCATGTTTAGGGGGAGGCTCTAAATAGAAAGTCATTGGATAGTGTTAGGAAAAGGTATATGACAACATATGGTTTGTTGTTGTTTGTAAGACTGACTGTACTAAACTACTAATATTAAATTTCCTTTCTTGAATTATGGATTCAACCCTCCAGACGTCGGTGTGGTTTCACCGAATTGGTTTACCAATTATCTATGTTATTTATCATTCTTTCAGCTCCATCAACTTGTACAACTCATATTGTTATAACTATGTTGGTTCTGATTTAACTTATCAAATCTGTTGTTGGAGCATCATGTTAGACATCTTTCCCCTGAGGATCAAAATATCATTAGGTTTAATAAGCCTATACACATCTAAGTGAATGAGTTCAAGCTTTATCTTAGCTCTCCATGATGCTTCATTTGGAATGGATTTTCTCTATTTTCTCTCTCATCATGCAATCTACTATGCATGTTTCCTCCATTGCCTTCAATTTTGGTATTCCTTTCACCATCTCCTTCTTGATCAGTATATTCAGACCTTTGAAACTCAAATGACCATATCTTTAATTCCATAACTGGGTTTCATTCTATGTTGAAGTTTTCAAGTACACGGGGGGGGGGGGGGGGGGGGATGATCACAAGGGAAAATAAGACAAATAATCTATTTAGTGACATTTGAGTGAACATGATCAATCCCGTGTCATTGTGAAACACATTGCAGGCATCATTCTTGTACACAATGGTGAGGTTATTTGGCATCAGTTGAACAATACTCAAAAGGTTTATCTTTAGTCCTGATAGGTAATAGAAATTAGTGATAACTTGAGTGATTCCATCTATGCAAAAGCTTCAAGTCACTTTTTCCCATCACTCGCATCTTTGAATCACCCATAGCCTGATAGATTTTATGAATTCCTCCTCAAAACTGCACAATACTTTTTTTTCCTATCATGTGATTGCTACATCATGAGAAGTAGTTCCTCACTTTATCAAATTCAACATAGTTAGATATAGCATCATACTCACCTCAAGTTGGATAATCACATTGATAGTGTCCTAACTTGTGACACTTGAAGCGTTCAATGTGATCCATGTTTTGTCTTCCTCTTCCATGACCCCGTGCTCCACCACACTCCCTGTTGCAACCACAACCACACTTATAATTAGAGATTTTCAAGGTATGTTCCTCCTCCTTTTCTTGACAGATATTTATTCTTTGTATTCACAAGAAGACTTCTACTCAGTTCATCAATGGTGATTGTGATAACATCATTAGATTCATCAATATAGCATACTATGTAATTTAATTTTGGAGTCATTGATTGTAACATTTTCCCAACAATCGTGGTCTGTTCCAATATTTCACCATGATCAACCATCTTATTTGCATTTACCAAAGTTCTTGCAAAGTAGTCATTGACAGATAATCCATTTTTCAGGGCAAGAATATCGAATTCTCTGCGTAAAGCATGCAACTGAGCATTTTTGACTTGGTGGAGTCTTGATACTTTTTTCGCATAGAGTCTTGAATGTCATTTGTTGTATTACAAATAAGAATCGTCTTAGGAATGATGCAATCAATTGCTTGAAACAAATAATTATTGACTTTGAGATCATTGAACTTGTTTTCCTCTTCAAGCTTGTGGTATTCTAGTGTAGCATCTGCGGGAGAAATTGTCATGCCGTATTTAATTAGGCCCCAATATTCTTTGGAACGAAGGAGGTTTTTCATTAACATAGACCAATGATCATATAAGCCATTGACAGTTGTAGGGGTTGAAAACTTGGAAGAATCCTCCATGAATCCCACCCAAAATCAAAGAACTACGTTTTTGATTTTTCACTACAAATAGGACTGAGATTGGGCTGACACCAATTGTTAGAATGTAATGGAATAACTTAGTTCTTAGCACAATGAAAATGCCATAATATAGGCTTCAACACAAGAGAGACTCGTTACTTGTAAAGCAAGTAACTCTTCAAAGAATGCTAACTAACCTGTGACTTGTAATACAAGTCATATATCAAAGTCTAACTAATTCCACAAAGCCTAATAGTTTTGCTGATAACTAGTTGCAGCAAAGAAGAGATTGAAGAATTCACGAGATTGGTGAGATATGAATTCTAAATGACTTATATAAAAGTATTGACATAGTTTCTATGAATATAATTTGTGAAAATTGGAAGTATGTAAACGAGGTGATGAAAGAGTTCAACATGTTGAAATGAAAGTATGAAAGTATTAAACAAAAAAGAACCATAAAAAGTTGTGTGGCTGAACAGAAAGACACTGATAGAAAAATATACCTTTCTTTCATGGTGATTATTAAGATGGAGCTTCACTATGTGATTACAGCATTCCATCGACCCAAATAAGATATCTTGCCCGACTTGTACTTGGACAATTTCTTACACTTCAAATTTATTGCTACCAACAGCAGTTTGTTACCTTCGAGTATTGAAATAAATTTTCTTTATATTTTATTTTTACTAAAAATTTGAAGCAAATTTCTTTCACTTATCTAGTTAAATAATTATTAACTAATTTATATAAAAAATATTTTTTTTTTAGGGTGGGTTTGTTTCATGGTTGAAAATTTTATTTCTTAAAATGATATTCTTAGGATTATTATTCTTGAGAATATTATTTCAACCCATATCTTTGGTAGGAATTTAGGTTTCTAAGAATAATTATAAAATTTGTTTAATTTTAAATTATAAAAAAATAAAAATAATAGTAAATAAGAGTGATAGTGAAAAGTTAGAGTTGATTGAATTTATTTCCACGAGAATGTTATATTCTCGCATTTTATGCCTTAGAATAAGAATAGAAAATCCATGAATAAATGATATTTCTTAAAAAAAAAATTCTTAGAATAATTTTTTAAAACTTAAATCAAACATAAAAATATTGCATTCCTATTGTCACATTTCTAAAAATAATTTTTATAATATTTTGAAACAAACACACTTTTAATAAATAAACAAGTAAATATTTTTCACAACTTAACATTTTTTTTATGAACTTTCTTTTATTTATTTCTATATTTTGAATAAGAGAATGTTTTGAGATAACGTAATTTTTAAAAAGGAATTTAACCTTTTTAGGTAAATTCTATTGTTTTAATAAAAAGTTTAAAGATTTTTTAAGATAGTGAGAATTTATGAATTATTTTTGAATAATTTATAAAATACTATTTTTTAAAAATTAAATAGAGAATTTTGTGAATGACACTTAAAAATAAAGACTTTAAAATTTCTTATTTATTTTAAACTGTTAAATTGATTTTTATTAATATTTTAAATTTTATAAGTTTGTCTTTAGATTTTTTAAAACTTATAAATTGATTTAAAAAAAAAAAAGAAAAGGAAATTGATCACAAAATTATTTTATAAATACCAATAGTATTCTTTTAATCGGTGAGAGATTCTCAACTTATATGTGTTATTTGGGTTAAATAAATATAAATGTTAGTTTAAAGTTCAATTTTCGACGGTAAGATTTTTATATATTTAACTATTAATATAAATAAGTTATTGATATTTAGAAATCAATAATTAAAAAAAAAACAATATTTTTAAATTTTTTCAAACATTGCAAATTGGTCTTTGATTTTTAAATTTTAAATTTGATCCAAGTTTATTAAAATTTATAAAAGTTAGACAAACAATTTAGTAATTTTGTTTATTATTACTCTATTCAAATAAATAAATTTAGAAATGAACAAAATGCTATTGAAGAAGTTGAATTGCCTGAAATTCTATTTTTGTTTTTTACAATTTTTATTTTATCACTCAAACACGCTCCTAATCTATGTTTCATAGAATATATCATTAATATATTTTCATTTTAAGAGTATTATAAGAATATAAATTGAATTTAAAAAATTTATTTAAACCCTCTAAAATGCTTCATTTAGAAAATTTGTTTACCTTTCCTCCTTCATGGATGACATGAACATAATCTTTAGACCATATTTGAATGAATATGTGAGATTTTCATTTAGAAAAAAAGACCTTAAGATTGTGTTGCAAATTCTTAGAGAAAAATAAAATACTTTTCACCAAGTTAAGTAGATGTGAGTTTTGGAGGATGGAAGTGAAACTTTTGGGTCACCTAATCTTTCAAAAGGGTAGTGGTTGATCGATCAAAATTAGAAGTTATTTTAAGTTGGGAATTACCCACCAACATCACAAAAGTGTAGAGTTTTCTAAGATTATCAAGTTATTGCCAAAGGTTCGTTAGAACGTTTTCTCACATAATGTTACCTTTAACCATCCTAACTCGTACGTGAAATTGTTCTGTCAATAATAATTAAGCATCCTAGTATGTGAATGTATGCAGTTTTTCAATTAGCACGTATCATTGTCAAATTCTTTATCATTCAAAATATTTTAATAGTATACACTTTTTTGCTTTTGAATAACACATGTTGAGGTATTATTTAGTGTTCATAATGAGTCTTATTCAATATAGTTCTTAATTAAATCTCATTTTGAATATAACAGTTGTATTTACAATATTTTTTCAAAACTGCTTAATAATATTTTTCTCTCTAATCATTGTTTTGAACATCTTTTGAAGAGAACTAATTTTCCTTTCTATAACCTTTTTTTTTAAGCTCTAGGAGAGGATAGGTTATGGAAAATACCTTTTCTTCGCAAACATTTTTAAAATGTTTGTTTTTAAATTCTCGTAATGATCACTTATAATAGTTGTAATTTTAAATATTTTTCAACTTTTATTATATTTTTAAAATAATGAAAACATTGAATGTGAGTCATCCTTATGTTTATGAATTTTATCTATGATCATCTGTTAATCATCAACAATGAAAAGCTCATATTTTTTACCATAGATTTTTAATTCGTTCACAAAGATGAATGTGTAAATGGTCTAATGGTATCTAGGAGGAAATAATGTTTTTAGAACAAAAAAAAGTTTTTGCAAGTTTCTATTTTAAACATGCCTCATAAAGAGATTCTGATGGATATTTTAAATTAGGCAAAACTTTTATCAGATTAATCTTGTTAAGCTTTGTGATCGATCTTAAACCTGCTTGCCCTAAACGTTTATGTCATAATCGTTGCTCTTTATTCACTAACATGATGCATTTAACCTCATGTTCTTGTAAGTAAAACAACTTGATTTTATGAATGTTTTTTTTCTCACACCACTAAAGAGGACATAACTACTTTTTACTTATAGTTTTATGGTAATTTTTTATTGAAAACTACAATACAACTAATTCACTTATTTTACTTATTTGCAATAAATTATGTGTGTGTCATTTAACTAATAAAAGATTATTAATAGAAGGAAGAGAAATCTTACCAACTATTTTGGAGCCTATGATTTTTCTCTTTTGGTTTCTTTCAAAACCAATGTTGCATATGTCCTTAATTTTTAAGCTTTGGAACATAAATTTTTTACTCGTTTTGTGTCACAAGCACCCACTTTCAAGGTACTATAAATGGTGTTTCAACTTTATTTCATACCATTATACGATAAACAATTGCTTTTAGGTATGTCAATCTTTTTGGGTCCTATTTGCTTATTTATGGGATGATTATTGTCTTTTCATGTATTAGGCATATGAAAAGTTCTTTATTTGTGACCTTTCAAATAATAAAAGCACATAGTAGTATGATTAAACTTTAATCGTTGGCTCACCGGTCATATATTAAACCTCTCTTGTTGTTCTTACTTAAGCAATGGATAATTGAATCCATATTTCTTCTCTTTATGTTGTTAGCTCCGAACTCTTGAACATTACTTTCATACTATTTTGAGTTACACTCACTTATTCTAGAAGACTTAGATGTTTGAGATTTTAAAGATTCATTTTCAATTTTTAAAACATCAACCTATTCTCCAGAGTTTCATGATGTTTTAGTGATTGTTCACAAATTTTTTAAGATATTTTTATTTATCAGAATTTCTATGGATATTACTAAGTAATTAACTTATATTAATAACAATTTCATTACAAGATAAGTTATAGAATACGTCATCTTCATCATCAATTATTGTGTCATCTAGTCGCACACCAAAAGACGTTATATCCATTAGAGAAAATTGTGCATGTTCCCCATCTTCATAAGAGGATTGGTTAGAGTCATCACATGTAGACATGAAACCTTTCTTCTTTCCACTAGATCCACTTTTATTATATCATTCTTTCTCTAGATCTGAACATTTATTTATTAAGTGTTTAGGTTTCTTCCGATCATTGAAAATAACCTTCTTACCAATTTCCTTTTTGCTTCTTGGATCTCTGAAATACTTGAATTTGATATTAAGGAATTTCTTTTTTCCTAATGATATATAGATTCTAAAACTTCCTGGAGATGGGGGAAAGTTCATCATCACATGTGCTTCATTAAAGTCCTCATAATCTCCATCATCATATTCTGCAGGTTAAAGAACTTTAGCCTCAAACTTCAAAGCAATATATTTTAGATTCATGTAGGTTTTATTTTTCTTTGAGTTTTATCTTATGAATCTAGAAAGAGTTGATGAGATCTTCAAGATCTAAGACATTTAAGTTCTTCTCGGCTTGAATTGAAGTCATCTTTGGTATCCATTTATTTGGAAAACTCCTGAGGGTTTTCTTTATATGGTCAACATTAGGATAACTTATATTCAAAACCATAAGTCGAGAGACTGAAGTTTGATATCAATAAAATATACTTTTCACATCTTCATCGTCTTGTATTTTGAACAAATTGTACTACCTTATTATTGCTTTTTACCTTTATAGTTAAGTCATAGAGAGTCATAAATATTTAATACTTGTGAAATATCATTTTCAACAATATCACCCTTTTGTAAAGTAGGACATGCATCTATAGGATACTCTACACGCATGCAAATACCATAAAATATCTATTTGAGTATGATACAACACCATAGTTTTTATTACAGGTGGCAAAGCGGGCGGCCCGTCTCATTTAGGTCTGCCCTGTTTAAGTCCGTCTAAAAGTGGGGTGGGGCGGAGCGAGTCAATTTAGGAGTCCGAGCTCAAAAGTCAAGTCTACTCCGTTTATTAATGATTTGGCAGGTTGGCGGACTGGTCTGTCAATTTTTTATTTTTTTTTAATTTTACAATTTGATTTAATACATGATTTAGAAATTTTTTAATTATTATGAAAGAGGTCAATAAAGAAATTTTTTTAACGACGCATAGTAGAACTTCAAGATGTCTTAAGTCCAAACAATTCAAAAAATTTAATAAATAAAGACCAATTACAACAAAAAAACAAAATAAACTCAAGCGCAATAAAAAAAACCAAAATAAATAAACAATACATATCATCATAATCTTATTTAAAAACTAACTACTAAAAGAATCAAATTTAGAATTTACACAAAACTAACAATGATAACAATAACATTGCATAAAATATCACATTGCATAAAATAGTAATGCATAAAATATCAACACCGAAATTTCGCACTGTTTACATTATATAGACTCTTATATTAACTGATTCTTTAATAGTTAAATCCTAAATTTGTCATACGTATACATTAATAAAATCCTTCCTTTTTTTAAAAAAAAAATCAACATCTATTTCTAAAGAAAACATATGAACTAATATATTGAAAACTTAATAATTATGCATGTCATACATTTATTTTTTTATTTCAATCATTTTCAATTAACACATTTATTAGAAAGTTATAGAAAGAACGTTACAATTATAATTCAATTTGTCTGTATAATAATTTATAATACAATTCTAAGAGATAAGTGTTGTTTTTATAATTAAAATTGTTTTAATTCTTAATAAAAAGAGTAAAAGTTTTAACAAAAAATCCGCGGGGAAAACTCGTCCCGCCCCGCCTCGGGCTGCTTTTTTAAGCGGGTTAGGCGGGGCAGTCCAACTTAAAGTACCGAGCCGAAAACCTTAGTCCAACCCGTCAAAAATTGCGGGTCAAACGGGCCATCCCGACGAGCCCAATCCGTTTTGTCACTCCTAATTTTCCTTAAGACATTAAATTAATCAAATTTTCTCTCTAATTTATTTTTAACAATGGCTTGTATCTTACTAACCCTTCCATTGGCATTACCACCTAATTGCTTTTAGTTGTTAGTGGTTAGGAGTTAATGGATATGTTTTTAATAAGTTTTCTTGCATCTTTAAGAGTTTTATCAACAAGATCTTGCCACTAGAAACACTCATGATAGTTTGATCCACTAGAAACACTCATGATAGTTTGATCCACTAGAAACACTCATGATAGTTTGATCCATATGTAACAATCCTTCATAAAAATATTGAGTGAGTATTTTTTTCAAATATTTAACGGTGAAGACAAGTTGCACACATTTACTTAAATCTCTCGTAGTATTATGAATCATTTATGAGTGAATCTAAATGATGACACATATTTCCTTCATGATTGAAGCATCTATATATGTTGGAAAGAACTTATCTAGGAACAACTTATTCAAATCATTTCAAATTGCTACAAACCTTGGTTTGAGATGGTACAACCATATTTTCTTGCATCTTGCAGTGAGAAAAGATAGGTCCTTAATTTGACATGTTCTTCTAAGATTCCTCGAGGCTTCATGGTTAAGCATAAAATGCACAACTCTATGAGATATTTGTGAGGGTTTTCACATGCAATATCATTAAAATTGGGAGCAAGTGCATTAAATCATATTTAAAATTAAAATGAACTTCAACATCATGATCATTAATACACAGAATTACTAATAACAGTAGTTGCATCAAGCTCTCTTATACTACTAACAATTTAAAAAATAATGACATTGTCTCTAATGTAAAAATGAAGTGAAAAACAAATATATATATATATATATATATATATATATATATATATATATATATATATATATATATATATATATATATATATATATATATATATATATATATATATATATATATATATATATATATATATATATATATATATATATATATATATATATATATATAAACACCACATAAAAATTCTAAAAAAATAAATAAATTTGATATGTGAAATTTTATTCTTGAGAGGATAAATGTTGACATGATGTTGGGACAACTGGTCCAACTTGTTAAACCAGTGTGACACCAATGTATAATATCTTAACTTTTACAAGATGATAAAGAAGAAAAGGAATAAAAAACATAAGATATTGATAATTCAGGTCAGTGAAACCACATATGCGTCTTGAAGGCACTCTATTCAAGAAAGGAAATTCACTACTTCAAATTAGTATAATTAATCTTATAGGAACAACAACCCCATGTTGTTCAATACCTCTTCCTAATCTCAATGACTTTCTATTTAGGACTTCTTAAATATGAGAATCCCCCTCACTTTCTCTCAATTACTAACTCTCTAGTGATCAACTTCAATAACAACTTTATTTATCGTTAAATTCACAACTTATCTAAGATAAATCAACAACTATGCCAAATTACTGAAACATAGAGTGGTGTATAAAAAATAGATTCAACACTAATTTTTATGACAACATTATCAGAGAATACAAGAAACACTATGTTCTCCAGCTTATAGACTTAGTATCTTGGAACAAAGTTTTACAACTCAATTATCAAACCAAACTCCATGCCTTAAGATATGAATGAAGGCGCTAGAGCGATGCACAAAAATAACACAAGAAAAGACTCAAAAGGTAAACTCTAACACAAGGAATCTTCGAAACATGCACCCCTCAAACGTGAGGTCTAAGTCTCCTTAAATAACAATGCAATTATAGGCTTTTCTCCTGTGGATTTCTGTTTAATTTCCTCTAAAATAATAATATATATTGTTGGATTTAATTTTCTCCATAAAATTCTCCAACAAAAGATATTATTTGTTACATTTCAAATCAAATTTAAATCTCCATTTAAATATGATTTGATCTTCAACAGATGTCAAACAAATCACACAAACACATTGCTAAAATATAGCAACAAATCTGATTGAATCTTAACTAAAAAATTTCTCCAAAAATTGCAACAACATTGGTCTCTTGAGTTAGGGCCAGATGTTGAACACATGTTGGAACATCTTGTTCCACATGTGTCTCTTCTTCACCAGAACTGCAATAACATATGTATGTTGACAAAAACCAGTTCTTACAACACATATGTTAGAACATTGTGTTTCCCATGTTACACCAGAAAATCCAAAATAACCCTCTTCATATAAGCCTTCTTTGTAGAGTAAATATTGGACCAAATCTTCCTTCAAGGTACATCAAATCAAACATTCTTTGACTGAATCAAATTCAAATATTTTAAAACTGATTTTGGATTAACAACACAAACTTCTTCTCAAACACAAACTTTTGTATCTTCTAAAAAAGTCAACACCACGACTCTTTTGAAGGACATCTAAAGATAGTGAGAACCCAAGCCTTATGACAAGATGATACACAATCGCATATTGAGCCTCTAGATTAATAACTTCCAAGCACTTTAGCTAAATATTGAACCCCTTGCTTAACTAGTTTTGTCAAACACTTTAGCTAAATGTTGATCCCCTTGCTTAATTGGTTTTGTCTAGAAGTTTAGCTATATCTTGGAACCTCTTGCTTAACTAATTTTGTCAAGCACTTTAACTAAACAACTCTTCGCAATCACTCCCAAATGCTGGAACAACTTGTTCTACATATTGCCTAAAATTCATCTTGTACATATGTTGTTTTACCTAATGCAATCAAATAAAAGGAACTACACAATATGTTTATTTTAAAAAAAAATTGAAAAACTAAAACAAATAGAAAAGTGATCTAAATGAAGGAGTTTGATAATTTGAGACCCGAAACCCCTTAAAAATATCCTTTAATAAAGGTATTGTGCGTTGATCATTTTGTGATTTTATGGGAAAATTTTGGAGCAATTCAAATTTGTCGATGTAAAACTTTTTCTTTTGTTAGGAAAGTAAAAAATATCTCAAAATGAACCTTTAAAATATAAAAATAAAAGAATAAATAATAAAGTAGTTAATAGAATTCTTAAGTTGATTTTCCCTAATAGAGATCCCCAACAACGCCAATTTGATTAATATTGTACCTAATCAAAATTAAATTAAAAACATAGTAACTGTGAAGTTAAACTTGATCATTTCTCAAACACATCTTAATATTAATAACCAAAATTAAAAACCACAAGAGAAATAAAAGGAGAATTTTTAGTAGAAAACAACTTATAATTAAATAAGTAAAAGATAACTGATTCACTGCGTATAACTATTTTGGTGATATATCACAAGTTCCAAAAGACATTCCCTTTGTTGATTCTATTATAGTTTGAGTGTGTAATTGATCAACTGATATAATTAGTCATACACAATTTTAAACTAAATAATCATTACCAACGGGTTCTGGTTCTTACACAACCATTACAAAAAAAAAAACATAATTGTTTCAAATCTAGAACCAGAGTTATATATTCTCACAAATCCTAATTGAATTAAAATTAACAATCGTTCAAATTAAATTGAATACTCTTGTTCTAAATTAAATTATCAACTGATTATTTCAATTCAGGATAATAACAAACACAGATTTTGAAGGGCAAGGGGTTTGGAAGAAAATAAATAGAATAATAAAATTTAATTAATGATAAAAATTGAAACTCAATATTCCAAGGATTAATATGTAATCGACGAATCGATCTGAGGCTTTTAACCTTTAATAATACGGCAAAAAAAAAAGAAGATCAAAACTAAGGTGAAATTTTGTCTACTGCAATAAATATTTTTATAAGCCTAATCTATTACAAATTAGGGGTTTGACATGTTTGACCCATTACAAATAAGTGACTCAAATCTGCTGTCAAGTGCATTGTTTCAATTATTTGCATTTTCGGTTATCAATATTTCTGAATTGGGCTTTGGGAACTGATCTTACTGGATCAGAATTGGACCGTCACAGCTGACTCGAACTGGATTTGAGTGAGATGGGGGTACCTGCAAGGCACTCCGATGATAAAATGAGTGACGGAATGAGCAAGCAAATAGTATGTGGGTGCGTAACAAAATGAATACCTGACCCTCTTGAAGTAGAGGGTATTTATTGCCCCCAGCGCTGGGCCAAGGTCCCTTTATTGGGCCGACCAGAACTGGCTCAATAAAGGGACTACCAGGTTCTACGTGTGTAGTGGGGACCCGTACGTGGTCCCCTTCCTGAATGGTGCTCTGCGAAGAATAAGGAAGAACGAAGACGCGATCTTTCCGGAGCTTTAAGAATCCCATAGCGTTCAGAGGGGATAGAGTCTGCTCTACGGGGAAGATGCTTGAGCAAGACTCGAGCTGGAGTGCCATTGGTCAGGGACGTTGCTCGTTGCGGGTAGCGGCGGGCATTACCGCTGAGGTCTGTGATTGGGCATGCTCGGGGTGGTCTGGTTCCGAGCACTCCTCGAGGAGCTTCCTGGATCTAGGCCTTTACTTGTACTTTGGGCCAAGGCGGACCCAGTCCAGAACAGGAGCCCCCCAAGTCGTTGTTCCTGGCACAGGAGTTATGACTTGATCTCAGTTTACTCTTTTCGCGGGGACCTCATGCCCGACTCAGGGCTTTCCCTCTCGAGCCGTACTCGAGGATCGCTCGCGGGGATGCGTTAGCTACGTCCGTCGTACACGTGGCGTAGTCCTTGGAAATCGCAATGCCGCCCTAGTAAATAGGGTCATTATTGTCTAGGTGAGTAGGTGTCGAGGATGGGGGTGGTTCGTGGCTCCCCGGTGCGACGTTTCACATTCCACGTTGTTGTACCCTAAAATTTGCCTTCCCATATTCTTCAAGATTTGCCAAGCAAGCTTCAAAATCTCCCCCAAGGGTTGCACAGTTCAAGGGCCTCCTAACAGTCAAAAATTAGGGTTTTGGTTCTGACAAAGAAAATGAAGTTTTCAAGGGTCCAATCAAGTCTCACATGCCTATAAACATGGTCAAGCATCCTCATACCAAGTTTCAAGACTTACAACACAAAATTGCACAGTCAAAAACCCTAATTGCACTACAGTCAACTGCAGGGGCAAAATGGTCATTTGACAGTCAAAAGTTCAAATTTTTGATCAACATCTCATTTTGAGGCCACAAACATCATTTGATCAACGCTTGATCATGATTCTCAAAGTATGGCTCAAAAAGTCTCAAGATGCAAAAGTTTCCATATTTGGACAGTTGAAAAAGTCAACTGTAACTTGACGAAGGCATAACTTCCACATGGATTATCATAAAAAGTCCATCCAAAGCTCATTTTGAAGAGAAAGACATTTCCTACAACTCCTCTTCACACTTCAAGTCCAAAAAATGCTCTCACAAAAAGTTATCAATTTCAACATTATAGGTCATTTTCAAAAGTCAACAAAAAGGGACTTTAAGTCAAAGGCCATAACTTGAGATTGGTAAATCAAAATGACATGGTACCAAAGACATTGGTTAGAGGACTTCAAGACCTTTCCAAAATGTCCAAGAACATGAGCAAAGCTTAAAAATTGAGCAAGATATGCCTTGTGGAAGTTGAGAAATTTTTGGGTATTTTGAAAAGTCAACATTGCTTCAAATGTCTTAAAATTGCTAATGGGCCTCTTTTTCTTCCAAGATTCATCATCCAAAGCATGTGCACGACCATTTGGCCCAAAGGGAAGTTTTTCATCATTTTTATTTATTTATTTGAATTTTTAATTGCTAATAATTCATTTAATTAATTAAAATATATGAAAAATACCAAACCTAAGTTTTTAAATCTTTTTATGCATGAAATACACTCAATATTTCGTGCATGATCAGATTTGGAAAGAGTCAAGGCAATTGAACATGATTTGTATCAAATTTGAATGAAAAAAGATTTGAAAAGATTATGCAAAATCACAAAATCAAAAGCATTGATTCCATGGATATTTGGCTTATTTTGTTGACCTAAAACACTCATACATATATATACATGCAAACCCTAGTGTTCATAACCTCTAAGCTGCGCCAGAAAAGAAGAACCAAGTTTGAGTTTTTGTGAAAAAAGTCCAAAACTGAAAACCACCTTCCAGTGCGATTCAAGGCCAAATAATCATTCCATTGTGTTCCTGAGGCTTCAAGAAACGTGTCTGAATCAAAAACATCATCCCTAACATCAAGAATTGGTAATTAAAAGTCAGACTGTGTCCTTCTTTTTGCATAATCGTGTTTTATTATTTAGGCCATATCCATGCATTTTGATTCTTGATTTGTACTAATGAGTTGATTCTGAAGCTAGCAGTATGATTTAATTGAAGAATCATTGCCCATACGCGATTTCACCATGAATGACGCCTAGGGTTTTCAAAACCTTGAATTGGGGGTTTACTCCTATGGAAAAATTGGACCATAAGAATGATGCCATTGAATTCGTGAGGTTCCACTGGATCTAAAACACACCTCGCGATTAATTTATGATTAGCAGGGTGCTAATCGCTATTTTTGTATACACTATTTAGTGGGGGTTTAAAACCCCCGCTATCTTGTTTGTTTTTGTTTCAGATACAGCGAAGCCTTGAAGAAGATGGTGAGGTGTAGGCCAGTAAGTGGTTCATTTGAATTTTCGCGCTAAAGTCCCACTAATGCTTGTTTTATCTTATATTATTCATTGGCCATATAATAAACAAAGCGCATTAGCAGCTCCACTGGTCAGGCGTGTGATTGGTAACCTCTAGGACCTGGGTTCGAATCCCAGGTCCCCCTCCCTTTCCATAATATTTTTTCTAACGTCATCCTGTGCAGCTTACCTCCTAAGGTTCATCCTACGCCCAATGATCCAAACGTGCCACGCGCTTATCAAGATCAATCAAAGGGCTATGCTTTGGAGATCATCATGGGCATGAGTCAACGAAGCCACACGCGAGCCAAAGAGTCAACGAGGCCAGGAGCTTAATGGGCCTGAATTGTTGGAACAAAACCTCCACTTGGGGTCAACACCCCCTGGGGTTTGCATTTATTTTCTTTTGTTATCTTTTATTATTATTTGTTTAATTTAGTTATTTCCCCTTAATTCTTTAAATTAATCTATTTCATAAAATATTAAAATAATACAAAAAATCAGAAAGTCATAAAAAATCAAAAATATATTTCAATTAAATTTATTTTTGTAAATAAAATATCATTAATTAATTAGTATTTTTATTCTAGGATTAACTTTAATATTTTTCAATAAAACTTAAAATTTGTAGAATTAGGGTTTTAATCAATTTTTTTATCTTTTTCTTTTCTTTTCTCATCACCAATAATTAATTATTTATTTTTATAAATCAAATTGCATTAATTAATTAGGTTTAATTTTAGGTAATTTTCATATTTTCTTAATAAATTAAAAAATAGCTAGAATTAGGTTTAAATTTCATTTAATTCACATAAAAAACCATAAATACAAAAAACCTCAAAAATAATTTCTTTTTCCTTTTAATTTAATTAATTTGTTAATATAGTTTAATTTCATTAAAAAGGGTCTAACGCCCTCGCTTTCAATTTCAATTCAATTCGCGCATTTTATTTTATTTCTTATAATATTAATGTAATTCTCCCAAAGACCTGTAAATCGGACATTTTATATTTCTCGCACTTTATTTCTTTATCTTATGTCAAATCGGGTCCTGGATTTTAATTTGGCGATGTGGACCCGCGCCTTTGTAATAGCTTAGAACTTTACATTTCTCGCAACTTTTTAACTGTTAATAATGGCATGCAAGAATGAATGACAAAATAAAAACAAAAGCGTAGATCACCCATATCTGACAAGACAAAAATAAATGAATCTGACACACAAATCACACACCACCCCTAGGGTACGCCTCACTGTTGCCTTGCCTCGAAAGGTGATCGTCGAGTAGAGGATGTCTTAGTAAGTCCTCATGATCCGGGAACCTGGCATGAGGGTAGCTTCTAAGGTGTCTTCCCATTGCTCTGGTGATCACCATGTCCCGAACCTCGAATTGACCCGAACACCTCCAATGGTGGTGCTACCTACCTCTCAATGGTGGGATGGCACTACTTTAAAGGACATCTACACAGACGAATTCCTTAGGGTAGGTAGACGACTCTTGATACTTGCTCTAATTTCAAAACAAATCAAAAATACTTTTCACACCGACACCTTTTCAAAAAGCTTTCGAAAGCAATTTTTCAAACACTCTTGAGGGCCGATACAAGAGTCGAACTGAAATTTTCAAAGAAACTTTTTAAAACCCACAGTTGAAAAGCAAACAAACCATTTTGAAAACACAAATGAGCAAGTATCTAAGAGCCCATGGATAACCATGGATAGAAAGGGTGCTAACACCTTCCCTTTCTATAACCTACCTCCCGAACCGAGAGCAATCTCTATAAGGAATTTTTCTGTGCTTTTGTCCTTTCCATTTGGAGAAAATAAAAGACGGTGGCGACTCTTGCTTCCGCGACATTTCGTGAACCAGCGTTAAACAGTCAGTTCCAGATCCACCGATCACAGAACTGGCGACTCTGCTGGGGAATCTTTATAAAGTGAGGTGTACCTTAGGGTTAGTTCATAACTGTGTTTTCAATTGTATTGATTTGCTTGCTTTAAATTGTGGGTTGCATGGGAGTTACATAGATCCTAACCCGGATCTGGGGATACCCTGTTTAGGTAGCATAAGCTGTGAGGGACCTGTCCGGCGTAGACCGACACGGGTGAAACAGTGGCTACGTTGGTGTGGCACCTTGGTCTGTACCGATATCCCTTGTGTCGCAACGAGGAGAATATGGGTCTTCTGAGGAGTCATTAAGCACCAACAACCTTAGAACCTTAAATGACACAACTTGGCCATTAGAACAGTAGCAGTATGCTACGCCCATTGAGGCTAAACTCTCGTGATGGTTCTGGCCGCAAGAAAAGATTGCGATGCTGGAGTTATGACCGATTGAGGGTAGTCAATGATATTGGGATCCTCTAAGAACCCGGTTACTTTGATAGGACAGGTATGAACCAACAAACTGAAAGAGGGTAATACTTAGACCTCATGCTGGCCTAAACTTTAAGGGCTTGCCTTGTGTGACTTGTGTGCCTTATCATGTTTGCCTTTGTATCTATTTGTGGTGTGCTTTATCATAACATCATAACATCATGAGCATTGCATGCATCCTGCATAAGGACTGACCATTTCAAAGACAAGAGGGTTTCACCTTTGCTCTGTTTTGTAGGATATCATGATGCCTGTGCGAAGGAATACTATCTGGTTCAACTTTGTTCACCCACCTGAGTTGCTTGAAGAGTTGGTTAGCAGAATTCCAAATACCACTTCCTTCATCCAGAGGCATGGTTCTCTTCTCAGTTTAGTCACTGCAAAGCGGGATCAACAGTTGATGAGTGTTCTGACCCAGTTCTATGACCCTCTGTACCAGTGCTTCACCTTTCAAGACTTCCAGCTGGTCCCTACCCTGGAAGAGTTCTCTGATTTGCTTGGTATCCCTATCTTGGATCAGACTCCCTTTACTGGTTGGGAAAAGACCCTCAGGCTTGAGGAGGTTGCTGCAGCTCTTCCCTTGACGCATCAAGAAGTAATGGACAACTGGGTGACTAGAAGCGGAGTTAAAGGTTTCTTGGCCAAGTTTCTGATTGGTAAAGCTAACAGTTTCTGGAATGACCTGGACTTTAGGGCATATGAAGACATCCTAGCTCTCTTAATCTATGGGTTAGTCTTGTTTCCTAATCCTGACAACTTCATCAATGTCACTGCCATAAGGATCTTTATGTCTCAGAATCCTGTGCCCACTCTCTTGGGTGACATCCTGCAACAACTTCATGCTCGTACTGCCCGAAGACGAGGAACCCTGTGGTGTTGTATCCCTTTGTTGGTGAGGTGGTTTATTTCGCACCTCCCTAAGTTCGTACTGAAGAACCAAGAAGGAAGAGGTTGGGCTCATAGGTTAATGTCTCTCACCGATAAAGACATCATTTGGACTTGCAGAGGTTTGGATGAGATAGCTATTATTGATCGATGCGGGGAATACCCTAATGTTCCTCTGATTGGTACCCAAGGAGGAATCTCTTACAATCCATGCCTAGCCCTCCGTCAGTTTGGAAGAGCCAGAAGAGCAGGGCCCCATGAGATGTTGGTGCCTCACATCAGTTTTGAGTTTCAGGTGGATAGTGACGAGCTGCGTCGTAGGTTCATCAAGGCTTGGGACAAAGTTCATAAAGCTGATCCACAAGAGTTGGGGCCAAAGACTTCTTTACCTATGGAAGCCTACTACAAATGGGTTCGCATCCGTGCTCAGAAGTTAGGTATGCCATACGAAGCCGTCAGGCCTATCATTCTTGAGTATCCTGACAAAGATGGTGTTCCTCCAACTGTCCTTCCTCCTCAGATACCTACTGATTATGAGACATTAAAGAGATCTTGGTCGCAACTGCGAGAAGAGCGGGATTCTTACCGGGAAAAGTTCAACGAGCAGGAATTGAAGATCCAGAAGCTGACAAAGCAGTTGGAGAATGAGCGAGCTCTGAATGCTTACATCTGTACTGAGAAGAGGAGACCATGGGATCAATAAGGAGCTCTGGACGCTCTTTTACAGTTTTATTTCCCTTTTCAGTATTTCCTTTCATGTAACGCCTAAGGGCAACCTGTTGAACAATTTAAGTTTCAAAGTTGAATCTAATGAAGTGTGTTCCTTTTTGTTTACGAAGTTGATTCCCGATTGTCTTTGTAAACATAAATCATACGCATTCCATTCATCATGTGCATAGCAGGTTTTCTTCTTTTCAGGTTGCTTACTGTTCTTCGCTGTTTATTTCAGCATCATGAATCCTGACTCATCATCAACTGAGATGTCCATCAAGGCTCTTCAGGCGCAGAGTGCGCAATTTCAAGAACTAATCATGGGTTTGGCTCAGGGCCAAGAAGAGCTGAAGGCTCTGCTCCTGAAGAAAGAGAAGAAGAAGAAGAGGAGAACTATTCTTTTTAACTCGGGCCGAAGGTTTGGCAACACTCTGCAAAATGGAGAGGATGGTTCTTCTATAGGCAAGGGTAGTCCTAAAGGGGGAAAAGGTCCTAGTCCGGTAGTCTCTGACAACGAGACTGATTTTGATGAGGAGCAGTATCCTCCTGCAGAAGACAGATACAAGCAGTTGGAGGACAGATTGAATGCTATGGAGATCCAACAGGTGCCTGGGCTGGATTTTGGAGATTTGGGTTTGTCTACTGGTGTGATTATTCCTCATAAGTTCAAAGCACCATCCTTTACCAAGTATGACGGGGCGTCTTGTCCCAAGCTACACCTCAGGTCTTATGTGCGGAAGATTCAACCGTACTCAGTGGACAAGAACTTGTGGATCCACTTCTTCCAGGAGAGTCTTTCAGGGACTCATCTCGAATGGTTCTATCAGCTGGATGGGACCAAGGTTCGTAACTGGGAGGAGTTGGCTACTGCTTTCTATAAGCAGTATCAATATAATGCCGACCTTGCCCCTACACGTACCCAACTCCAGGGTATGTCGCTAGGGTCAAGTGAAGGTTTTAAGGAGTACGCACAGAAGTGGAGAGATCTGGCTGGCAGGGTGCAGCCTCCGTTGACTGACCGGGAGTTGGTAGACATGTTCTTGGGGACCCTATTTGGGCCATTTTTCAACCATCTTATTGGTAACTCGTCCGCAGGGTTTACTGATCTTATTCTGACCGGAGAGAGAATAGAGGCTGGACTGAAGTCTGGAAAAATTCAGAAGGGTGCATCGTCAAGTTCTGAGAAGAAACCCTTCAAAAAAGAGGCCAGTGCTGTATACGGGTCCAGAAGACAAGAGAAATCTGAGCGCCGCCAATCTGTCAACGCGGTGATGATTGCCAAGCCTGCTGCCGCTCCTCGGCAAACCAATCCACCAAGGGCTGAAAGACCCCGGAGAGAGTTCACCCGCTTGAGTATGACTCTATCACAAATCTTGCCGCAGTTGCTGTCCACCAACCTAGTGACTGTCAGAGAGGCCCCAAAGGTTGTGAACACTGCCTCTCCCAAATACAATCCAAATGCCCGCTGTGCTTATCACTCCGATAGCCCGGGGCATTCCACTGATGACTGTTGGGCTTTAAGGAATAAGGTACAAGACCTTATTGATGCAAAAGAGATACAGTTTGAAGCGCCTGAGAGGCCGGATGTGGTGACTGCTCCTATGCCCCAACATGGAGTAAATGCCGTGGATGAAGATGTATACGCCGTTTCTGTGGATGATCTAGCTACTCCCTTAATGACTGTCAAGAG
Source organism: Vicia faba (assembly GCA_948472305.1). Lineage (NCBI taxonomy): Eukaryota > Viridiplantae > Streptophyta > Magnoliopsida > Fabales > Fabaceae > Vicia > Vicia faba. The sequence goes on from OX451737.1 coordinate 746,315,732, forward strand.
GAACCTACTGTTGGCCAGTTTATTTCCGGGTTGCAGTGAAGGTTGCCTTTTCTGTGTTGTTTCCCTCTCTGGTTGTCTTTTGCTGAAGTTGGGCATCCAAAGCCTAATGGACAGCAAGGAGATTCTGTTTAAGAAGTCCGTTGTTCAGTTGATTCCGGTAGAAGAAGTTTCTGTTGTTACAATCTTTAATAATCCAATCAAGGCTCTCCCAAGGAAGCCTGTTCAAATCATGACTGTCGCACCTGTTGTTATTACTGTTCCGGGGCCTCTCCCCTACGAATCTGATAAAGCTGTCCCCTGGCACTATGGGGCAGATGTGTATGTGAATGGAATCAAGCAAGAATTCAACACTGGCACCAGTATCAGCAATATCACTGGTCCAGCAAAGGTTACCCGCAGTGGCAGGCTCTTCTCGCCTGACATTGCACCACCCGTTGTTCAAAGACCCCTCACTATAACACCTACAAGTGTACCTGTTCCTGTTTCTGATCAAGTTATTTCCCCTGCTGCCGAGTCATCTAATGCTCGGGACAAAGGGATTGAAGATGAGCCTGCCCGGATGGAGGCACCAAGACCTGTAACTGCTGAGGCCTCCCAACAAGAGATGGAGGAAATTCTAAAAATAATCAAGAAGAGTGACTTTAATGTTGTCGAGCAGCTGGGGCATACGCCCTCCAACATCTCCATGCTCTCCTTACTATTATGCTCAGAGGCCTACGCTAAGGCTCTGATTTCATTTCTCAAGACGGCCCATGTGCCACAGGAGACATCTGCAGTTCAGTTTACTGATTGCGTAGCAAATCTGACAGCGGACAATGGCTTGGGTTTCTCAGATGCTGACCTTACTGCCAAGGGAAGAGACCACAATGATGCTCTGCATGTCTCTATTGAATGCAGGGGCACTACTCTGGCGCACGTGTTGGTGGACACTGGTTCTTCCCTAAATGTGCTACCCAAGAAGGCCTTAGACCGTTTGGATTGTGAAGGCCTGGAGCTGAAACCTAGCAATATTATCGTTAGAGCCTTTGACGATTCCAAGAGGATGGTTCATGGAGAGGTTGACATTCCTATTCGTGTGGGTTCTCAGGTGTTCGACTCTACTTTCTATGTGATGGATATCCGTCCATCATATTCTTGTCTACTGGGTCGACCTTGGATCCACAAAGTTGGGGCAGTGACCTCTACCTTGCACCAGAAGCTCAAGTACCCCGTCAGAGGGAAGATCGTCACTGTGCAGGGAGAGGAGGAGTATATGGTAAGCCATTTGAATTCCTTCAGGTATATTGAGATGGACGGGGAGTTTATTTAAACCCCCTTTCAGCATTTCGAAGAGGTACTTCCAATTTCAGCAGCAGCAGAAACAGTGGTCGAAGAGGATGTTCCTTTAAAGATGGCTTCCCTAAAGGATGCCCGGGCTGTGATTCAGAAAGGTGAATGTGCTAACTGGGGCAGGCTCCCTGATTTTAAACAGAAAACTAACAAGTTCGGACTGGGTTTTACTGCAGAGGGACAGAAAGCTATGCGGAAGGCAAAGACCAGAAGACCTCCTGTGCTCATTACCAATCCAAGAGTGAATGCTATTGGGGAGGATAATGAAGTGGATGAAGCTGAGTTCAATAGCTGGATCTATCCGACAACTGATGGCGGATTGACCAATTGGATTGCCAAAGACCATACTCCTGTTACTTTTGTTACACAATAATAAACTTCTTTGTTTTGTTATTTGTAATAAACAATTAAAACTCTATGGCCCGGTGTCTTACCCGGGGCACCGTTGGCTTCATTTGTGAGGGCATATAAATTGTCATTTCATATATCATGAATAAAAATCTTGGACGTTTTCTCGCATTTCAAATCTTATGCTCCTTTTCTTTCTTTCCTTTCTTTACATATTTCAAAACAGCTGTATTTACACACACTCACTCATACAGGTTTCAATCCACTCTGGATCTCACTGGTAACGACTCTGCTACTGCCAGTTATGACTTCGAAAATCCGATCAACTTAGCCGAAGACGAAGGTGAAGATGATTGCGAAGTGCCTGGCGAGCTGGCAAGACTGTTGCTTCAGGAAGAGAGGGCAATTCAACCACACGAAGAGCCAGTGGAAACAATAAACCTGGGTACTGATACAGACAGAAAGGAGGTAAAGATTGGTGCCAACCTAGAGCTCAGCGTGAAGCAACGGTTGACTCAGATGTTACACGATTATGTGGAGATCTTTTCCTGGTCCTACAAAGACATGCCCGGTTTGGATACTGACATAGTGGTCCATCACTTGCCTACCAAGGAAGACTGCCCTCCGGTTAAGCAAAAGGTCCGTCGTATGCGTCCAGAGATGTCTGAGAAGATCAAAGCCGAGGTTATGAAACAGTTTGATGCCGGGTTCCTTGCAGTAACTTCTTACCCTCAGTGGGTTGCTAATGTGGTGCCGGTACCAAAGAAGGACGGTAAGGTCAGAATGTGTGTCGATTACAGGGATCTGAACAGGGCCAGCCCCAAAGATGACTTCCCCCTACCTCACATTGACGTCCTTGTTGACAACACAGCTCAGCATAAGGTGTTCTCTTTCATGGATGGTTTCTCAGGTTATAATCAGATCAAGATGGCTCCTGAAGACATGGAAAAGACTACCTTTGTTACTCAGTGGGGCACTTTCTGCTACAAGGTCATGCCTTTTGGACTAAAGAACGCTGGGGCAACCTACCAACGTGCCATGGTTGCTTTATTTCATGACATGATCCATCATGAGATAGAAGTGTATGTTGACGACATGATTGCAAGGTCCCAGACTGAGGAAGAACACCTGGATCATCTGCAGAAGTTGTTTGACCGTCTGAAGTTGTACAAGCTGAGGTTGAACCCGAACAAGTGCACCTTCGGGGTAAGATCTGGAAAGTTGCTAGGCTTCGTTGTAAGCGATAAGGGTATTCAAGTGGACCCTGCCAAGGTTAAAGCCATTCAAGAGATGCCAGTTCCTAAGACAGAAAAAGAGGTCAGAGGCTTTTTAGGACGCCTGAATTACATTGCTCGATTTATCTCACACCTGACTGCTACCTGTGAGCCAATCTTCAAGCTGCTGAAGAAAGATCAGGTAGTACGTTGGAATGATGAATGTCAGGATGCTTTTGACAGAATCAAGGAGTATCTCCAAGAACCACCCATCCTTATGCCACCGGTTGAAGGGAGACCTCTGATACTATACCTGACAGTACTTGACAACTCAATGGGGTGTGTGCTGGGGCAGCATGACGAGTCTGGCCGAAAAGAGCATGCCATTTATTACCTTAGCAAAAAGTTTACCAACTGTGAGACCCGATACTCACTGCTTGAGAAAACTTGCTGCGCTTTAGTATGGGCTGCTCGCCGGCTGAGACAGTATATGATGACTCACACTACCTTGTTGATCTCAAAAATGGACCCGATAAAGTACATATTCGAAAAGCCTGCTCTGTCTGGGAGAATAGCAAGATGGCAAATGATCTTGACGGAATACGACATTCAGTACACAACCCAGAAAGCCATCAAAGGAAGTGTATTGGCAGACCACTTGGCACATCAGGCAGTAGACGACTATCAGTCAATGAATTTTGAGTTTCCTGACGAAAGCATCATGATAGTGACTGATTGTGAAGTACCTGGACCGGATGAAGGACCTGAGGAAGGATCCCGATGGTCTATGCACTTTGACGGAGCCTCCAATGCTTTGGGTAACGGTATCGGCGCCATAATCATATCCCCTTAAGGCACTCATACTCCACTCACTGCCCGGCTATGTTTCAACTACACCAATAACATGGCAGAGTATGAGGCGTGCATCATGGGTCTCCAAGCTGCGATCGACTTAAGGATCAAGTTTCTGAGTGTCTTCGGAGATTCCGCTCTTGTGATCAATCAGATCAAAGGAGAGTGGGATACGAAACATCCGAATCTTATCCCTTACAGAGAATGTGTGTTGACATTGATCCCCCACTTCACGAAGATAACCTTTGAACACTTTCCGAGAGAGGAGAATCAGTTAGCGGACGCGTTAGCTACAATGTCTTCTATGTTCAAGGTCAAATGGGATAATGAGGCTCCCCGGATCATCATCTGGAAACTGGACGAACCGGCATACTGTTGTGATCTCGAGACTGAGTTGGTAACTGAGAAGCCTTGGTACCATGAGGTGAAGAGATATCTGGAAGCTCAGGAATACCCTGAAGGTGCGTCTGTCAATGATAAAAAGTTTCTGAGAAGGTTCGCAGCAAAATTCTTCCTTAGCAACGACATCCTGTATAAGCGAAACCATGATTCGACCTTACTGCGTTGTGTGGATAAGACGGAAGCAGAAAGGATCATGGAAGAACTACATGAAGGGACCTTTGGTACACATTCCAGTGGACACACTATGGCAAAGAAGATCCTTCGGGCAGGGTATTTCTGGTCCACAATGGAAGCTGACTGTTACCAACATTCCCGGACATGCCATAAATGCCAGATTTATGCAGACAAGGTGCATGTTCCTCCAGTTCCTCTAAATGTTCTGACTGCGCCTTGGCCGTTTGCAATGTGGGGCATAAACATGATCGGTGAGATTAAACCTACGGCATCTAATGGGCATCGCTTCATCCTGGTAGCGATTGATTACTTCACGAAGTGGGTTGAAGCAGCTTCCTACGCTACGGTAACCAAGACTGTTGTGGCACGGTTCATTCGGCATAACCTGATCTGTCGATACGGCATCCCAGAAAGAATTATTACAGACAACGGTACCAATCTTAATAACAAGATGATCACTGAGCTCTGCGAGCAGTTTAAGATACAGCACCACAACTCTTCTCCTTACAGACCGAAGATGAATGGGGCTGTAGAAGCAGCAAATAAGAACATTAAGAAAATCGTGCAGAAGATGACAGTGACTTATAAAGATTGGCACGAGATGTTACCGTTCGCTCTACATGGGTACTGTACCTCAGCCAGGACGTCAACCGGGGCAACTCCTTTCTCCTTGGTCTACGGCATGGAGGCAGTCTTATCGATCGAAGTGCAGATACCCTCTCTCCAGATAATGAAGGATGCAAATCTGAATGAAGATGATTGGATCCAGACACGACTTGATCAATTAAACCTTATTGATGAAAAGAGACTTGCTGCTATTTGTCATGGTCAGACGTACCAGAAACGGATGATCAGGGCATTTAACAAGAAGGTTAGACCACAAGAATATCAAGTTGGGGATCTGGTGATCAAGCGAATCATCCTTCCTCAGAGTGATCCAAGGGGCAAATGGACCCCTACGTACGAAGGGCCATTTGTGGTTAAACATGTGTTCTCAGGAGGAGCCATGTCCTAACCAACATGGATGGTGACGACCTTCCTCACCCCGCCAATGCAGACATAGTAAAAAGATACTACGCATGAAAAAGACCCGCTAGGCTGACACGCCTAGGCAAAAATTAGGGCTCCCGGCGAACCAAAAGGGTTCGGGCAAAATGAAGGGATGAAATGAAAAAAATCTGTACACCCGGCAAGTCGAAAACCTGAAAAGGCGACTTGGGCAAAAATGGGTATCCCGGTGGACGGAAAACTCGAAAGGGCGGTCCAGGCAAAAGTTAGGGATAAAGCGTAATACTATGTCTCATTGGATCACTCTGCATCCAGAATCCGGTATCTACATCAAGTTCAGACAGCATCGATCAGTCAGCTTCATCTTCAACTAAGGTCATCAAGTGATGAGACGCTCGGAGATATAAAGGCAATAGCAGAGTTGAAACCCAGTGGGATCATTCATTTCACACAGCTGTTTTATTTTCTCTTGTATAAACTCTTTTGTTCGGCGGCGTTCTCTTACTAGGACGTCAACCTCTTGTACATAAAACGCCTATTTTCAGGCAAATTCAAAATCAATACAAAAATATGCTTTTCAGTTAAAATTGCCAATTGTTTTCCCTTTTCTGTTTTGTTTTGCGAAGAACGTCCAAGGTTTAATTTGTGATATATGCATTGACAATAATTTGCTAACTCATGAATATTTGCATACGAAACAAAGGGTTAATTACAGGTAACATTAGAAACAGGGGCAATAAAGAGTTGTCTAAGCAATCTAATTGTTCTATCCTCCAAGGTACCAATGTAGGTTCAGCTAAAGAACATAACCAGATATCTTAAATCCCCCGAGAGTGAGCCAACAAGTCAGTGCACTCTCTCCAAGCAAAGCTTTCATCAAACTTTAAGGAAGTTGGGTATCCCCCCGCAGATCTCAACATTCCCCGGCACAACATATACGGATATTCTTAACAAGCATCCCCGACAGTCTTGACCTAAAGATTGTTCCCTGACGGTATATCAGACATTCAATGAAGTCACTTCCCCGATACAGTTCAAAACTCCCCCCAGGAGAGTCCAATCCAGTTTCCCCAGGAAAGTTAGAATCCATCTCCCCAAGCAGTAAGCTTATCCCCAGTAGATTCTGGAAGCTTATCCTCGCAGAGCACGAACGCATCTCCCGGCTTTATTCAAAGAGTTATTTCCCTACCAGGATATAACTGGGTTATCCTCAGCCAAAAGCCACGGAAAGATCGTCCTCGACGAAGTCTCCTTATCCCCAGCGAAGTCTATTAACACTTCCAACACAACAAGGGTATCCCCAGCAAGTTATCATCAACAACTCAGCAAAGTATCTCTCTCCCCACAGAGTATTGCTTCCCAGCAAGATCGCTAGAGTACTTTTCCCCCGCAGAGTAATCCATTCGCCAAGTTTATTCCCCGACGGAGTCCTCTTCTCCTACCGGTATTCTTGCAACTACCATCCCCAGCGGAAGCAAAATCCATCCATCAGCCCAGGATCTAAATGATGACACATATTTCCTTCATGATTGAAGCATCTATATATGTTGGAAAGAACTTATCTAGGAACAACTTATTCAAATCATTTCAAATTGCTACAAACCTTGGTTTGAGATGGTACAACCATATTTTCTTGCATCTTGCAGTGAGAAAAGGTAGGTCCTTAATTTGACATGTTCTTCTAAGATTCCTCGAGGCTTCATGGTTAAGCATAAAATGCACAACTCTATGAGATATTTGTGAGGGTTTTCACATGCAATATCATTAAAATTGGGAGCAAGTGCATTAAATCATATTTAAAATTAAAATGAACTTCAACATCATGATCATTAATACACAGAATTACTAATAACAGTAGTTGCATCAAGCTCTCTTATACTACTAACAATTTAAAAAATAATGACATTGTCTCTAATGTAAAAATGAAGTGAAAAACAAATATATATATATATATATATATATATATATATATATATATATATATATATATATATATATATATATATATATATATATATATATATATATATATATATATATATATATATATATATATATATATATATATATATATATATATATATATATATATATATATATATATATATATATATATATATATATATATATATATATATATATATATATATATATATATATATATAAACACCACATAAAATTCTAAAAAAATAAATAAATTTGATATGTGAAATTTTATTCTTGAGAGGATAAATGTTGACATGATGTTGGGACAACTGGTCCAACTTGTTAAACCAGTGTGACAACAATGTATAATATCTTAACTTTTACAAGATGATAAAGAAGAAAAGGAATAAAAAACATAAGATATTGATAATTCAGGTCAGTGAAACCACATATGCGTCTTGAAGGCACTCTATTCAAGAAAGGAAATTCACTACTTCAAATTAGTATAATTAATCTTATAGGAACAACAACCCCATGTTGTTCAATACCTCTTCCTAATCTCAATGACTTTCTATTTAGGACTTCTTAAATATGAGAATCCCCCTCACTTTCTCTCAATTACTAACTCTCTAGTGATCAACTTCAATAACAACTTTATTTATCGTTGAATTCACAACTTATCTAAGATAAATCAACAACTATGCCAAATTACTGAAACGTAGAGTGGTGTATAAAAAATAGATTCAACACTAATTTTTATGACAACATTATCAGAGAATACAAGAAACACTATGTTCTCCAGCTTATAGACTTAGTATCTTGGAACAAAGTTTTACAACTCAATTATCAAACCAAACTCCATGCCTTAAGATATGAATGAAGGCGCTAGAGCGATGCACAAAAATAACACAAGAAAAGACTCAAAAGGTAAACTCTAACACAAGGAATCTTCGAAACATGCACCCCTCAAACGTGAGGTCTAAGTCTCCTTAAATAACAATGCAATTATAGGCTTTTCTCCTGTGGATTTCTGTTTAATTTCCTCTAAAATAATAATATATATTGTTGGATTTAATTTTCTCCATAAAATTCTCCAACAAAAGATATTATTTGTTACATTTCAAATCAAAGTTAAATCTCCATTTAAATATGATTTGATCTTCAACAGATGTCAAACAAATCACACAAACACATTGCTAAAATATAGCAACAAATCTGATTGAATCTTAACTAAAAAATTTCTCCAAAAATTGCAACAACATTGGTCTGTTGAGTTAGGGCCAGATGTTGAACACATATTGGAACATCTTGTTCCACATGTGTCTCTTCTTCACCAGAACTGCAATAACATATGTATGTTGACAAAAACCAGTTCTTACAACACATATGTTGGAACATTGCGTTTCCCATGTTACACCAGAAAATCCAAAATAACCCTCTTCATATAAGCCTTCTTTGTAGAGTAAATATTGGACCAAATCTTCCTTCAAGGTACATCAAATCAAACATTCTTTGACTGAATCAAATTCAAATATTTTAAAACTGATTTTGGATTAACAACACAAACTTCTTCTCAGACACAAACTTTTGTATCTTCTAAAAAAGTCAACACCACGACTCTTCTGAAAGACATCTAAAGATAGTGAGAACCCAAGCCTTATGACAAGATGATACACAATCACATATTGAACCTCTAGATTAACAACTTCCAAGCACTTTAGCTAAATATTGAACCCCTTGCTTAACTAGTTTTGTCAAGCACTTTAGCTAAATGTTGATCCCCTTGCTTAATTGGTTTTGTCTAGAAGTTTAGCTATATCTTAGAACCTCTTGCTTAACTAATTTTGCCAAGCACTTTAACTAAACAACTCTTCGCAATCACTCTCAAATGCTGGAACAACTTGTTCCACATATTGCCTAAAATTCATCTTGTACATATGTTGTTTTACCTAATATAATCAAATAAAAGGAACTACACAATATGTTTATTTTAAATAAATAAAAATATGAAAAACTAAAACAAATAGAAAAGTGATCTAAATGAAGGAGTTTGATAATTTGAGACCCGAAACCCCTTAAAAATACTCTTTAATAGAGGTATTGTGTGTTGATCATTTTGTAATTTAATGGGAAAATTTTGGAGCAATTCAAATTTGTCGATGTAAAACTTTTTTTTTCATTAAGAAAGTCAAAAATATCTCGAAATGAACCTTTAAGATATAAAAATAAAAGAATAAATAATAAAGTAGTTAATAGAATTCTTAAGTTGATTTTTCCTAATAGAGATCCCCAACAACGCCAATTTAATTAATCTTGTACCTAATCAAAATTAAATTAAAAATATAAAGGTGTAGAGCATACTTGCATCTGTATGGGGAATTATGACATGAATACAATAACTAAAGCTTTTAGGGAGAAAGAAAAGAGAGTTAGAACATTTTGTTCTTAAGCACACAAGATGGTTTTTATTCTTCTTGCTTATGATCTGAAATATTACAAGAGGTCTCCTTTTATAGCCAAGGAGATTCACAAAAGACAAATCCACATTATTCACACACATGGCATCATTAGTGCCTTATTTCAAAAGTCCGACACCCTTATCCCTTATGGATACATTATTTGTAGTACTATTACACAAAAGGACGAAACTTAACTATTTATAAACATGCTTGTGATTAATAAGAGACACTTGTCCAATTAGTTTTTAAAGATAGGTTCATGACTTGGAGACATATTCTAATCGGATAAGTATTCTTCTGAAAAGCAGTCTCCGTAACGAGATGTCTCTTTTTCCCACACGTCATCCATCATGTAAGCATGGTCTGATATTTTTCTATGAACTTCTTCCACGTGTCCTTCTGAGAATTCAACTTCCATTGGGGAATCTGCCTTTTGTTGTGTGGCTTGAACTGAGCTTTCTCCAACCTCTCGATCTTTATACTGAGCTTGATGACTTATACAAGTAGAGTTGGCATTCATCTTGTCTGGTTCATGGAGGTTGATGAAGTTAACATATTCCATTAATTCTCTTGTGACTTTTAGATTTGGAGGATAATCATCAATGGTTTCCCATATATGAACATAATTCTTACAACCAAGTAACTTAGTGGCAGGATCTGTTTGATAGGGCATGTGCATGAAGAAAACAGTCTTGAATTTGCTAATAGCCTCTGAGGCTAACCCCCTTTCTTTGACCTCGTCTAGGATTGGTTTTAATTGATCTCTCCACCATGTTAGTGGAGAGTACCATTCAAGAGTAGTCCAAATCAAGGATTTGTGGTTCTTCGGATCCATTATGTGTTCATACATGGCTTCAGTGGGTATGAGGACAGGCATAAAATATAAAGCAGTGGCACACCAAATATACCATAAATGGTTTTTTGTGAATTTAGCATTAGGGTTTATTAAAATTGGTAGGAGAAATGGTGTGTCTGGGAAATAAGGAGTATGGTCAGGGAGTTTATTTCTTATGATTTTTGTCATATAATAAAAAATATTATTCCTGGCATACTGCTTAAGCTGTGAGGGTGAAGAGGATACAGTTACTCTTGGAGGAAAGTCTTTGGTCTTGGAGGCACGGTTCGACAATGGTTTGACCATGAGAATCAAAGGAAAAGTGTGCTTGGTAGTAATGATCTGGATGGGTTTCATAGGCCTAGAAAGTAAATCAGGAATCACATTTTGAGTTCCTTTGATACGTTTCACAATAAAATCATATCTAGAAAACCAATCTTTGAGCCTAAGATTTTGAGGATCATGAGGCATCTTATTTTTGAATTCGAGGATCTTAGGGAAAGAGGAATTATCCATCTGGACTTCAAACTGATGGCCTCTCAGGTGAAAGTCAAACTTTTGGATACCCATCTTAACTGCAAGAGCTTCCTTATAAGTGGTATGGTAATGTTTTTCAGCTTCTTTGAACTGACCACTAGCATGACCACAATAATACTTTATTCCATCAATTTCTTCTATGAAGACGGCTCCCCAGTAATGATCACTAGCATCCGTCTGTAAGATTCTTTTACCGTCTCCCGGGATCTTTAAGGCAGGTGGGTTTGTGCGATCTTTTTCAAGGCTCTTACTGCTTCAGTTTGCTTTGTCCCCCATGGCGGGGGGGGGGGGGGGTTTCTTCAGCATTTGAGATAGAGGACTCGTGTATTTTGCCAGTTTTGGCAAGAAATCTCTGATATAATTAATTATACCAAGAAATTGCTGAATCTGCTTAACAGTGAGCTTTTCATCGGGAAAGTTTAACAATTCTTGAGCAATATGAGGCTGAGGTTGATACATCCCTTGGGAAAAATGCATTCCTAGAAAATCAATTTTTGTTTGGCCCAATTGGCTTTTCTTCTCAGAGAGCATCATCCCATGTCGTTGGGCTATTTGAAGGAATTGTCCCAATAGTTGTTTATGGGATTTTTCATCTTTTGAGAATAATAGCACATCATCAATATAGATGAGGATACTATTGAGAATGGGCTCAAAAATTCTAGTCATGGCCTTTTGAAAAAGTGATGGAGCTACCTTAAGCCCAAATGGTAACACAGTCCATTGGTATTGGGCGTTAGGAATGCAGAACGCCATTTTGTAACGGTCCTCGGGGTCGATACCCAATTGCCAAAATCCTGACTTAAGATCGAACTTGGAATAGATCTGGGCATCTTTGATGAAAACATTTAAGGACGAGGCCTTTGGAATTGGAAATTTATCATCCTTGAGGAAATGGTTTAGAGGTTTATAATCAATTACTAGCCTCTTTTTTCCTCTTAAATTTTCAGATCTTTTTGCTACATAAAATGTTTGGCAAGCCCATTCTGATTTGGTGGGTTCTATCAGACCTTGTTTGAGCAACTGGTTGCATTCTTCCCTGGCCAATGTATAATCTGATGGACTCATTCCTGGATGAGTGGCCTTAGTTGGATTAACATCTTCATTGAGCTTAAAAGTAAGTTGAACAAAAAAGTCTTTATTCTTCCATAGAGGTTTTGGATGGCAGAATGTTTCATGGCTGTTTTCACAGAGTTTGAGTAGGTTGGACTTGATTTCTTCATATCCAGCGGGGATTTTAGATAGTGAATATAACTTCAATATCCCAGAATAAGGTTTGAATTCTCTTTTGAATTTTAATCCCGTGGGAAGAATCTGGAGTTTATTGGCTGCTGAGTATACATACATCCCTACTACAATATCTTTATTTGGAAGATTACTTCCAATGACCTTGGTCCAAACTATGCAGTCGGGGAAGAATTTGATTCCTATCTTTTCCTTGGTCATTAAATTTGTCTTGAAGACTTTCCCATCTGCTGCTACAAAGTATGCAGCATGTGTTATCCATAATTCTGCTGGGAGAATGCTAGGATTCATCATTGTAATCTGGGCCCCAGTGTCCATATAAGCTATAACTTTCTTCGGACGGGAAAACTTTGTCGCTAGTACATGAGCTTCAATACATGGGAGTGGTGGAGTAGGAAGAGAGCTTCCTATATCTTTGAAGGAGTAAACAGGGAAATATTTGTCATCTTCTGATTCAGAAAATGATGTTTCATCAGACGCAGAGTCTTGAAGGGCAAAAATTGTTTCTTCATCAGCAGAACTTTGTTCAGAATACAAAGATTCTAGGTCTCCGTCTAGAGGTTGAAGAGAGTTGATCAGTTTTGCGGCTTTGTGGGTATTATTAGGACATTCCTTAGAAAAGTGCCCCTTTTTCCCACAAATAAAGCATCTCCGATTTTTTCCCCTTTCCTCTGAAAGATTTTCTTTTAAATAACTTCATGGTCTTCTTTTTCTTTCCCTTAAAGTTCCCATGGGATTTGGAGTATTTTTGATGATGATGTTTCTTTTTTGTTTCACAGCTGCACCTTTTGTCTTTACACTTAATCTCCAGATAAGGTTTTTTGCAGGCCTTGGTGAACTTTGACTTTTGCTGTATCACTTCTTGAAATTGATGATGAAAGCTGCAAAGTTTTTCAAGTGCTTCCAACATCGCCTGATGAATCTGGCCAAGACTCATTGTTGCAATATCCTTTTTAGCTGTTGCTACCATCCTATGGATTTCTTGCTGGAGTACATGTGGTAGAGACGATACATAGGTATTCTTGAGACTAGGATCGTTGTACCCATTGAGGAGATAAAACCTTTGTGCCGTCCTGTGATAGTGTTTATCGAGGTCTTTTGTTTTGAGGGAACAACACTTCATCTCAAAGAATTCCTGTCTATTTTTTCTATCTAACATATCCATATCTCCGATAAAATCCTGGTGGAGTACACCAAGGATATTGGTTGTGCTTTCTAAACGGTGTAACTCGTCTTGTTTGAAATCCCCAAGATTATGATACCATTCCTTCATCGTGCCTGTCATTCTACAGCAAAATTCTTCAATGACCTTATAGCTATCTGCATTTGTTTTCATCATCTGGGTATCAAGCCATGCTCCGAATTCGAGTAGTCTCTTTCTCCAACGACTAGGCAGTATATCATCAAATGTGAACCAAGGACCACCATTTGGTTTAGTCCTTTCAGGGACTAGAGTTTCTTCAGGAGATTCCTCAAAAAATGAATCTTCCTCTTTTATATTTGCCATGAAGAGTCTTGGGATGTAGTTTACTTCAGATTGTGATTCTGATGAAAAGGATCTTGGTGTTTCATCACTAGACGTTTCTTGACAGGAGTCTTTGTCATCATCTGAGGAGGACTCGTCTTCTTTTTGTGCCGATGATTCAGCAAGAGAGTAACTTTTCTGGGGAAATTCACAATTTCCAGTGATTGCCATGGCTTTGAAACCTTTATCAGGAATTTCTTCTTCTTTTTGGAATTTTGGAGGAGGTGTTTCAGGAAAATCCTGAGATTCTGAGGATGAAGCGCTTAAACAGGCAGCCTTTCCTTTTTTCTTGGAGGTTGAGGTAATGGTAGTTCTGGTAGATTTTGGTCTGTAAGCTGTAGGTATGTATTTGACCTGATCTGGTGGTGAAGTAACATAGGTAGGGAAGAAGGGAGAAGGTCTTTCCGGTCGTTTGAAATATGTAGGGAAAGTAGGAGGGTCAAGGAAAAGGTTTTCAACAGGCTTGGGCTTTCTTTCGTGTGAAGCTCTTAAGAAATCATCTATTTCTTTTACTTGGCCTTGTAGATTTCTGATTTCTCTTTCCTTTTGGTCAAAATTTTTGCCAAAAGTTCTCTCTTCTAACATCTGTCTCAAATCACGATCCAACTGAGACACTTGAGCCTTTAAGCTTCTGTAATGCTTCTGCATTTTCTGTGATAGAACCTTGAGATAATCATCTGTCTCGTCTATCCTCTCAACAATCTTGTCCACTTTTTTGTCGAGATTTTGGAGGATATCATTTTGAGAAATCATGTTTTCTGATTGCCAAAATAGAACTTCTTCAGCTTGAGTTAAAGGTTTGAGTTTTCCATCGGGTTGTACTTCATTAGGATGAATGAAGGGTTTGGATGTTCTACCAGTGATTGGGTCCATCTTCCTTTCTAGAGCAGGAAATTGTTGGCTATATTCTGGTGCGGTAGTTGAGTACATAAAGCAAGGGATTAACTCCACATTTTTTGGAGGGTCAAAAACTTTGCAGTAGTCTGATGGTGACCACGTAACCAGAGTAGGATCATTTGGTGGCAGTAGTTTTTTTTTTCCTGAGGATCGTGAGAGCTTCCTCATAAATAGGAAGAGGTTTCTTTTTATCATGGATACCTACCCATGGACCTTTATCGGGATCATATCTTCTTTGTGGAGGGGGAGATGGTTTACACGCCCCGTTGTTTTTCCTTTTCGGAAGGATAATATCTCTGTCATAATCATTATCGTGCATCCAACATTCACATCCTGGGTCACATTTATTGGGATCTACGTCCCAAATAAAATGACCATTTATCTTGTCAGTGTAGATAGGTTCTCCTTTACTAGTTACAGCATGGATTGGGCACCAATCTTCTTTGAGAATCGGTCGGATCATCATGGTCTGGAAAATAGGAGAAATTGAACTCGATCCTTCATCTGGTTTTTTGAAATTTGTTTTGACCGTTTTGTCAACAGATCTTCTAAAGGTGGCCTCTTGAGATTGTATTTGTCTTCTATCTTGATGGATTTTTTCATAGCTTATTATCCACTCAAGAGGAATTAACTGAGTTAGTTCTTCCCTCGTGATCTTTCTTGGAATCTGAACAATAGAGGGGATATCTTCTTCTCTATTAGTAACTACTAACAGAGAATCAGAAGAACATCCCGTGAGAGGCAAATCTATCGAATGATTTTGTAGGCGATAAATTATTTGGTGATGGAGAGTAGCAGACATGGCCTCTGGAACTTGGTCAGATCCAGTGATTTGGACTTGGACCTTTAGTCTTGTAGATAGGGTGCTGTCGTTGAGGCTTACATTATAATTTGGAAAAACAGTAAGAACAACGCTTCCCGCATGAAGTGAGGTCAGAACAGTCCCTATGACAGCATTTTCATAATGGAGATAGCTCGAATCTAGGAGAGCTATTTTGCAGAAGACAGGCTGATTTTTCCTTCCATGGAGAGAGAGGATGAGTCTAACTGCTCCAAAATGTAAAGCTGTGTATCCTTCATATTTCCAGTGATTTATGAGACTCTGAGGAATCTCTAAATCCACATACTGCTCTTGGTTTGTTGCTCTCAAACTACATTGGTCTAGTCGAGATGACTGGACGTATTCTTTCATATGAGGGTGATTGGTAGAGATTAGGTTTCTGATGGATCTGGTAATTGTTCTTTGTTTTTTGAAGATATTATAAGGGCTTAAAAGGGGAGGTACTGTTTCGGAAATTTGAGCATCTTCTGGAACATAAGAATACTCAACAAGGTTTTCTATTTTATGGGTATCAGTCTTTTTACAGAGTTTAGGAAGTGATAGGGAAGAGGTGGTGGTAATAGGATGAGTGTTTTGTTGTGATAGTGCCATGGTTAAATATTGTCCCCCTTACTTACTATATTTATTATATTCATGCCATATGCACCCCTTCTTTCTATTGAGGCTCTGATACCACACTGTCCGGGAGCCTCACATACTATGAAACCAGCCTTAACTGTATCGTCATTAAACAGCCAACCATAGGCATAACATGGACTAACAATTAAAACTGACATTCCATAATAGTGAGGACCGTAGTATGGATCGATGGTCAGATTTTTTCTGATACACAAGATCCTCGTGTTGAGGCAGGTGTAGAGCATACTTGCATCTGTATGGGGAATTATGACATGAATACAATAACTAAAGCTTTTAGGGAGAAAGAAAAGAGAGTTAGAACATTTTGTTCTTAAGCACACAAGATGGTTTTTATTCTTATTGCTTATGATCTGAAATATTACAAGAGGTCTCCTTTTATAGCCAAGGAGATTCACAAAAGACAAATCCATATTATTCACACACATGGCATCATTAGTGCCTTATTTCAAAAGTCTGACACCCTTATCCCTTATGGATACATTATTTGTAGTACTATTACACAAAAGAACGAAACTTAACTATTTATAAACATGCTTGTGATTAATAAGAGACACTTGTCCAATTAGTTTTTAAAGATAGGTTCATGACTTGGAGACATATTCTAATCGGATAAGTATTCTTCTGAAAAGCAGTCTCCGTATCGAGATGTCTCTTTTTCCCACACGTCATCCATCATGTAAGCATGGTCTGATATTTTTCTATGAACTTCTTCCACGTGTCCTTATGAGAATTCAACTTCCATTGGGGAATCTGCCTTTTGTTGTGTGGCTTGAACTGAGCTTTCTCCAACCTCTCGATCTTTATACTGAGCTTGATGACTTATACAAGTGGAGTTAGCATTCATCTTGTCTGGTTCATGGAGGTTGATGAAGTTAACATATTCCATTAATTCTCTTGTGACTTTTAGATTTGGAGGATAATCATCAATGGTTTCCCATATATGAACATAATTCTTACAACCAAGTAACTTAGTGGCAGGATCTGTTTGATAGGGCTTGTGCATGAAGAAAACAGTCTTGAATTTGCTAATAGCCTCTGAGGCTAACCCCCTTTCTTTGACCTCGTCTAGGATTGGTTTTAATTGATCTCTCCACCATGTTAGTGGAGAGTACCATTCAAGAGTAGTCCAAATCAAGGATTTGTGGTTCTTCGGATCCATTATGTGTTCATACATGGCTTCAGTGGGTATGAGTACAGGCATAAAATATAAAGCAGTGGCACACCAAATATACCATAAATGGTTTTTTGTGAATTTAGCATTAGGGTTTATTAAAATTGGTAGGAGAAATGGTGTGTCTGGGAAATAAGGAGTATGGTCAGGGAGTTTATTTCTTATGATTTTTGTCATATAATAAAAAATATTATTCCTGGCATACTGTTTAAGCTGTGAGGGTGAAGAGGATACAGTTACTCTTGGAGGAAAGTCTTTGGTCTTGGAGGCACGGTTCGACAATGGTTTGACCATGAGAATCAAAGGAAAAGTGTGCTTGGTAGTAATGATCTGGATGGGTTTCATAGGCCTAGAAAGTAAATCAGGAATCACATTTTGAGTTCCTTTGATACGTTTCACAATAAAATCATATCTAGAAAACCAATCTTTGAGCCTAAGAGTTTGAGGATCATGAGGCATCTTATTTTTGAATTCGAGGATCTTAGGGAAAGAGGAATTATCCATCTGGACTTCAAACTGATGGCCTCTCAGGTGAAAGTCAAACTTTTGGATACCCATCTTAACTGCAAGAGCTTCCTTATAAGTGGTATGGTAATGTTTTTCAGCTTCTTTGAACTGACCACTAGCATGACCACAATAATACTTTATTCCATCAATTTCTTCTATGAAGACGGCTCCCCAGTAATGATCACTAGCATCCGTCTGTAAGATTCTTTTACCGTCTCCCGGGATCTTTAAGGCAGGTGGGTTTGTGCGATCTTTTTCAAGGCTCTTACTGCTTCAGTTTGCTTTGTCCCCCATGGCGGGGGGGGGGGGGTTTCTTCAGCATTTGAGATAGAGGACTCGTGTATTTTGCCAGTTTTGGCAAGAAATCTCTGATATAATTAATTATACCAAGAAATTGCTGAATCTGCTTAACAGTGAGCTTTTCATCGGGAAAGTTTAACAATTCTTGAGCAATATGAGGCTGAGGTTGATACTTCCCTTGGGAAAAATGCATTCCTAGAAAATCAATTTCTGTTTGGCCCAATTGGCTTTTCTTCTCAGAGAGCATCATCCCATGTCGTTGGGCTATTTGAAGGAATTGTTCCAATAGTTATTTATGGGATTTTTCATCTTTTGAGAATAATAGCACATCATCAATATAGATGAGGATACTATTGAGAATGGGCTCAAAAATTCTAGTCATGGCCTTTTGAAAAAGTGATGGAGCTACCTTAAGCCCAAATGGTAACACAGTCCATTGGTATTGGGCGTTAGAAATGCAGAACGCTGTTTTGTAATGGTCCTCGGGGTCGATACCCAATTGCCAAAATCCTGACTTAAGATCGAACTTGGAATAGATCTGGGTATCTTTGATGAAAACATTTAAGGACGAGGCCTTTGGAATTGGAAATTTATCATCCTTGAGGAAATGGTTGAGAGGATAGATGAGACAGATGATTATCTCAAGGTATCTTCAAAAGAGGCTAGTAATTGATTATAAACCTCTAAACCATTTCCTCAAGGATGATAAATTTCCAATTCCAAAGGCCTCGTCCTTAAATGTTTTCATCAAAGATGCCCAGATCTATTCCAAGTTCGATCTTAAGTTAGGATTTTGGCAATTGGGTATCGACCCCGAGGACCGTTACAAAACGGTGTTCTGCATTCCTAACACGCAATACCAATGGACTGTGTTACCATTTGGGCTTAAGGTAGCTCCATCACTTTTTCAAAAGGCCATGACTAGAATTTTTGAGCCCATTCTCAATAGTATCCTCATCTATATTGATGATGTCCTATTATTCTCAAAAGATGAAAAATCCCATAAACAACTATTGGGACAATTCCTTCAAATAGCCCAACGACATGGGATGATGCTCTCTGAGAAGAAAAGCCAATTGGGCCAAACAGAAATTGATTTTCTAGGAATGCATTTTTCCCAAGGGAAGTATCAACCTCAGCCTCATATTGCTCAAGAATTGTTAAACTTTCCCGATGAAAAGCTCACTGTTAAGCAGATTCAGCAATTTCTTGGTATAATTAATTATATCAGAGATTTCTTGCCAAAACTGGCAAAATACACGAGTCCTCTATCTCAAATGCTGAAGAAAAACCCCCCGCCATGGGGGACAAAGCAAACTGAAGCAGTAAGAGCCTTGAAAAAGATCGCACAAACCCCACCTGCCTTAAAGATCCCGGGAGACGGTAAAAGAATCTTACAGACGGATGCTAGTGATCATTACTGGGGAGCCGTCTTCATAGAAGAAATTGATGGAATAAAGTATTATTGTGGTCATGCTAGTGGTCAGTTCAAAGAAGCTGAAAAACATTACCATACCACTTATAAGGAAGCTCTTGCAGTTAAGATGGGTATCCAAAAGTTTGACTTTCACCTGAGAGGCCATCAGTTTGAAGTCCAGATGGATAATTCCTCTTTCCCTAAGATCCTCGAATTCAAAAATAAGATGCCTCCTGATCCTCAAACTCTTAGGCTCAAAGATTAGTTTTCTAGATATGATTTTATTGTGAAACATATCAAAGGAACTCAAAATGTGATTCCTGATTTACTTTCTAGGCCTATGAAACCCATCCAGATCATTACTACTAAGCACACTTTTCCTTTGATTCTCATGGTCAAACCATTGCCGACCCGTGCCTCCAAGACCAAAGACTTTCCTCCAGGAGTAACTGTATCCTCTTCACCCTCACAGCTTAAGCAGTATGCCAGGAATAATCTTTTTTATTATATGACAAAAATCATAAGAAATAAACTCCCTGACCATACTCCTTATTTCCCAGACACACCATTTCTCCTACCAATTTTAATAAACCCTAATGCTAAATTCACAAAAAACCATTTATGGTATATTTGGTGTGCCACTGCTTTATATTTTATGCCTGTCCTCATACCCACTGAAGCCATGTATGAACACATAATGGATCCGAAGAACCACAAATACTTGATTTGGACTACTCTTGAATGGTACTCTCCACTAACATGGTGGAGAGATCAATTAAAACCAATCCTAGACGAGGTTAAAGAAAGGGGGTTAGCCTCAGAGGCTATTAGCAAATTCAAGACTGTTTTCTTCATGCACAGGCCCTATCAAACAGATCCTGCCACTAAGTTACTTGGTTGTAAGAATTATGTTCATATATGGGAAACCATTGACGATTATCCTCTAAATCTAAAAGTCACAAGAGAATTAATGGAATATGTTAACTTCATCAACCTCCTTGAACCAGACAAGATGAATGCTAACTCCACTTGTATAAGTCATCAAGCTCAGTATAAAGATCGAGAGGTTGGAGAAAGCTCAGTTCAAGCCACACAACAAAAGGCAGATTCCCCAATGGAAGTTGAATTCTCAGAAGGACACGTGGAAGAAGTTCATAGAAAAATATCAGACCATGCTTACATGATGGATGACGTGTGGAAAAAAGAGACATCTCGATACGGAGACTGCTTTTCAGAAGAATACTTATCCGATTAGAATATGTCTCCAAGTCATGAACCTATCTTTAAAAACTAATTGGACAAGTGTCTCTTATTAATCACAAGCATGTTTATAAATAGTTAAGTTTCGTCCTTTTGTGTAATAGTACTACAAATAATGTATCCATAAGGGATAAGGGTGTCGGACTTTTGAAATAAGGCACTAATAATGCCATGTGTATGAATAATGTGGATTTGTCTTTTGTGAATCTCCTTGGCTATAAAAGGAGACCTCTTGTAATATTTCAGATCATAAGCAAGAGGAATAAAAACCATCTTGTGTTCTTAAGAACAAAATGTTCTAACTCTCTTTTCTTACTCCCTAAAAGCTTTAGTTATTGTATTCATGTCATAATTCCCCATACAGATGCAAGTATGCTCTACACCTGCCTCAACACGAGGATCTTGTGTATCAGAAAACATCTGACCATCGATCCATACTACGGTCCTCACTATTATGGAATGTCAGTTTTAATTGTTAGTCTATGTTATGCCTATGGTTGGTTGTTTAATGACGATACAGTTAAGGCTGGTTTCATAGTATGTGTAGCTCCCGGACAGTGTGGTATCAGAGCCTCAACAGAAAGAAGGGGTGCATATGGCATGAATATAATAAATATAGTAAGTAAGGGGGAAAAATATTTAACCATGGCACTATCACAACAAAACACTCATCCTATTACCACCACCTCTTCCCTATCACTTCCTAAACTCTGTAAAAAGACTGATACCCATAAAATAGAAAACCTTGTTGAGTATTCTTATGTTCCAGAAGATGCTCAAATTTCCGAAACAGTACCTCCCCTTTTAAGCCCTTATGATATCTTCAAAAAACAAAGAACAATTACCAGATCCATCAGAAACCTAATCTCTACCAATCGCCCTCATATGAAAGATACGTCCAGTCATCTCGACTAGACCAATGTAGTTTGAGAGCAACAAACCAAGAGCAGTATGTGGATTTAGAGATTCCTCAGAGTCTCATAAATCACTGGAAATCTGAAGGATACACAGCTTTACATTTTGGAGCAGTTAGACTCATCCTCTCTCTCCATGGAAGGAAAAATAAGCCTGTCTTCTGCAAAATAGCTCTCCTAGATTCGAGCTATCTCCATTATGAAAATGCTGTCATAGGGACTGTTCTGACCTCACTTCATGCGGGAAGCGTTGTTCTTACTGTTTTTCCAAATTATAATGTAAGCCTCAACGACAGCACCCTATCTACAAGACTAAAGGTCCAAGTCCAAATCACTGGATCTGACCAAGTTCCAGAGGCCATGTCTGCTACTCTCCATCACCAAATAATTTATCGCCTACAAAATCATTCGATAGATTTGCCTCTCACGGGATGTTCTTCTGATTCTCTGTTAGTAGTT
Source organism: Vicia faba (assembly GCA_948472305.1). Classification (NCBI taxonomy): domain Eukaryota; kingdom Viridiplantae; phylum Streptophyta; class Magnoliopsida; order Fabales; family Fabaceae; genus Vicia; species Vicia faba. The sequence goes on from OX451737.1 coordinate 746,337,988, forward strand.
ACTAATAGAGAAGAAGATATACCCTCTATTGTTCAGATTCCAAGAAAGATCACGAGGGAAGAACTAACTCAGTTAATTCCTCTTGAGTGGATAATAAGCTATGAAAAAATCCATCAAGATAGAAGACAAATACAATCTCAAGAGGCCACCTTTAGAAGATCTGTTGACAAAACGGTCAAAACAAATTTCAAAAAACCAGATGAAGGATCGAGTTCAATTTCTCCTATTTTCCAAACCATGATGATCCGACCGATTCTCAAAGAAGATTGGTGCCCAATCCATGCTGTAACTAGTAAAGGAGAACCTATCTACACTGACAAGATAAATGGTCATTTTATTTGGGACGTAGATCCCAATAAATGTGACCCAGGATGTGAATGTTGGATGCACGATAATGATTATGACAGAGATATTATCCTTCCGAAAAGGAAAAACAACGGGGCGTGTAAACCATCTCCCCCTCCACAAAGAAGATATGATCCCGATAAAGGTCCATGGGTAGGTATCCATGATAAAAAGAAACCTCTTCCTATTTATGAGGAAGCTCTCACGATCCTCAGGAAAAAAAAAACTACTGCCACCAAATGATCCTACTCTGGTTACGTGGTCACCATCAGACTACTGCAAAGTTTTTGACCCTCCAAAAAATGTGGAGTTAATCCCTTGCTTTATGTACTCAACTACCGCACCAGAATATAGCCAACAATTTCCTGCTCTAGAAAGGAAGATGAACCCAATCACTGGTAGAACATCCAAACCCTTTATTCATCCTAATGAAGTACAACCCGATGGAAAACTCAAACCTTTAACTCAAGCTGAAGAAGTTCTAAATTGGCAATCAGAAAACATGATTTCTTAAAATGATATCCTCCAAAATCTCGACAAAAAAGTGGACAAGATTGTTGAGAGGATAGACGAGACAGATGATAATCTCAAGGTTCTATCACAGAAAATGCAGAAGCATTACAGAAGCTTAAAGGCTCAAGTGTCTCAGTTGGATCGTGATTTACGACAGATGTTAGAAGAGAGAACTTTTGGCAAAAATTTTGACCAAAAGGAAAGAGAAATCAGAAACCTACAAGGCCAAGTAAAAGAAATAGATGATTTCTTAAGAGCTTCACATGAAAGAAAGCCCAAGCCTGTTGAAAACCTTTTCCTTGACCCTCCTACTTTCCCTACATATTTCAAACGACCGGGAAGACCTTCTCCCTTCTTCCCTACCTATGTTACTTCACCACCAGATCAGGTCAAATACATACCTACAACTTACAGACCAAAATCTACCAGAACTACCATTACCTCAACCTCCAAGAAAAAAGGAAAGGCTGCCTGTTTAAGCGCTTCATCCTCAGAATCTCAGGATTTTCCTGAAACACCTCCTCCAAAATTCCAAAAAGAAGAAGAAATTCCTGATAAAGGTTTCCAAGCCATGGCAATCACTGGAAATTGTGAATTTCCCCAGAAAAGTTACTCTCTTGCTGAATCATCGGTACAAAAAGATGACGAGTCCTCCTCAGATGATGACAAAGACTCCTGTCAAGAAACGTCTAGTGATGAAACACCAAGATCCTTTTCATCAGAATCACAATCTGAAGTAAACTACATCCCAAGACTCTTCATGGAAAATATAAAAGAGGAAGATTCATTTTTTGAAGAATCTCCTGAAGAAACTCTAGTCCCTCAAAGGACTAAACCAAATGGTGGTCCTTGGTTCACATTTGATGATATACCTCCTAGTCGTTGGAGAAAGAGACTACTCGAATTCGGAGCATGGCTTGATACCCAGATGATGAAAACAAATGCAGATAGCTATAAGGTCATTGAAGAATTTTGCTGTAGAATGACAGGCACGATGAAGGAATGGTATCATAATCTTGGGGCTTTCAAACAAGATGAGTTACACCGTTTAGAAAGCACAGCCAATATCCTTGGTGTACTCCACCAGGAGTTTATCGGAGATATGGATATGTTCGATAGAAAAAATAGACAGGAATTCTTTGAGATGAAGTGTTGTTCCCTCAAAACAAAAGACCTCGACAAACACTATCACAGGATGGCACAAAGGTTTTATCTCCTCAATGGGTACAACAATCCTAGTCTCAAGAATACCTATGTATCGTCTCTACCACATGAACTCCAGCAAGAAATCCATAGGATGGTAGCAACAACTAAAAAGGATATTGCAACAATGAGTCTTGGCCAGATTCATCAGGCGACGTTGGAAGCACTTGAAAAGCTTTGCAGCTTTCATCATCAATTTCAAGAAGTGATACAGCAAAAGTCAAAGTTCACCAAGGCCTGCAAAAAACCTTATCTGGAGATTAAGTGTAAAGACAAAAGGTGCAGCTGTGAAACAAAAAAGAAACATCATCATCAAAAATACTCCAAATCCCATGGGAACTTTAAGGGAAAGAAAAAGAAGACCATGAAGTTCTTTAAATGAAAATCTTTCAGAGGAAAGGGGAAAAATCGGAGATGCTTTATTTGTGGGAAAAAGGGGCACTTTTCTAAGGAATGTCCTAATAATACCCACAAAGCTGCAAAACTGATCAACTATCTTCAACCTCTAGATGGAGACCTAGAATCTTTGTATTCTGAACAAAGTTCTGCTGATGAAGAAACAATTTTTGCCCTTCAAGACTCTGAGTCTGATGAAACATCATTTTCTGAATCAGAAGATGACAAATATTTCCTTGTTTACTCCTTGAAAGAGATAGGAAGCTCTCTTCCTACTCCACCACTCCCATGTATTGAAGCTCATGTACTAGCGACAAAGTTTTCCCGTCCGAAGAAAGTTATAGCTTATATGGACACTGGGGCCCAGATTACAATGATGAATCCTAGCATTCTCCCAGCAGAATCATGGATAACACATGCTGCATACTTTGTAGCAGCAGATGGGAAAGTCTTCAAGACAGATTTAATGACCAAGGAAAAGATAGGAATCAAATTCTTCCCCGACTGCATAGTTTGGACCAAGGTCATTGGAAGTAATCTTCCAAATAAAGATATTGTAGTAGGGATGGATGTATACTCAGCAACCAATAAACTCCAGATACTTCCCACGGGATTAAAATTCAAAAGAGAATTCAAACCTTATTCTGGGATATTGAAGTTATATTCACTATCTAAAATCCCCGCTGGATATGAAGAAATCAAGTCCAACCTACTCAAACTCTGTGCAAACAGCCATGAAACATTCTGCCATCCAAAACCTCTATGGAAGAATAAAGACTTTTTTGTTCAACTTCCTTTTAAGCTCAATGAAGATGTTAATCCAACCAAGGCCACTCATCCAGGAATGAGTCCATCAGATTATACATTGGCCAGGGAAGAATGCAACCAGTTGCTCAAACAAGGTCTGATAGAACCCACCAAATCAGAATGGGCTTGCCAAGCATTTTATGTAGAAAAAAGATCTGAAAAGTTAAGAGGAAAAAAGAGGCTAGTAATTGATTATAAACCTCTAAACCATTTCCTCAAGGATGATAAATTTCCAATTCCAAAGGCCTCGTCCTTAAATATTTTCATCAAAGATGCCCAGATCTATTCCAAGTTCGATCTTAAGTCAGGATTTTGGCAATTGGGTATCGACCCCGAGGACCGTTACAAAACGGTGTTCTGCATTCCTAACGCGCAATACCAATGGACTGTGTTACCATTTGGGCTTAAGGTAGCTCCATCACTTTTTCAAAAGGCCATGACTAGAATTTTTGAGCCCATTCTCAATAGTATCCTCATCTATATTGATGATGTGCTATTATTCTCAAAAGATGAAAAATCCCATAAACAACTATTGGGACAATTCCTTCAAATAGCCCAACGACATGGGATGATGCTCTCTGAGAAGAAAAGCCAATTGGGCCAAACAGAAATTGATTTTCTAGGAATGCATTTTTCCCAAGGGAAGTATCAACCTCAGCCTCATATTGCTCAAGAATTGTTAAACTTTCCCGATGAAAAGCTCACTGTTAAGCAGATTCAGCAATTTCTTGGTATAATTAATTATATCAGAGATTTCTTGCCAAAACTGGAAAAATACACGAGTCCTCTATCTCAAATGCTGAAGAAAAACCCCCCGCCATGGGGGACAAAGCAAACTGAAGCAGTAAGAGCCTTGAAAAAGATCGCACAAACCCCACCTGCCTTAAAGATCCCGGGAGACGGTAAAAGAATCTTACAGACGAATGCTAGTGATCATTACTGGGGAGTCGTCTTCATAGAAGAAATTGATGGAATAAAGTATTACTGTGGTCATGCTAGTGGTCAGTTCAAAGAAGCTGAAAAACATTACCATACCACTTATAAGGAAGCTCTTGCAGTTAAGATGGGTATCCAAAAGTTTGACTTTCACCTGAGAGGCCATCAGTTTGAAGTCCAGATGGATAATTCCTCTTTCCCTAAGATCCTCGAATTCAAAAATAAGATGCCTCCTGATCCTCAAACTCTTAGGCTCAAAGATTGGTTTTCTAGATATGATTTTATTGTGAAATATATCAAAGGAACTCAAAATGTGATTCCTGATTTACTTTCTAGGCCTATGAAACCCATCCAGATCATTACTACCAAGCACACTTTTCCTTTGATTCTCATGGTCAAACCATTGCCGACCCGTGCCTCCAAGACCAAAGACTTTCCTCCAGGAGTAACTGTATCCTCTTCACCCTCACAGCTTAAGCAGTATGCCAGGAATAATCTTTTTTATTATATGATAAAAATCATAAGAAATAAACTCCCTGACCATACTCCTTATTTCCCAGACACACCATTTCTCCTACCAATTTTAATAAACCCTAATGCTAAATTCACAAAAAACCATTTATGGTATATTTGGTGTGCCACTGCTTTATATTTTATGCCTGTCCTCATACCCACTGAAGCCATGTATGAACACATAATGGATCCGAAGAACCACAAATCCTTGATTTGGACTACTCTTGAATGGTACTCTCCACTAATATGGTGGAGAGATCAATTAAAACCAATCCTAGACGAGGTCAAAGAAAGGGGGTTAGCCTCAGAGGCTATTAGCAAATTCAAGACTGTTTTCTTCATGCACAGGCCCTATCAAACAGATCCTGCCACTAAGTTACTTAGTTGTAAGAATTATGTTCATATATGGGAAACCATTGATGATTATCCTCCAAATCTAAAAGTCACAAGAGAATTAATGGAATATGTTAACTTCATCAACCTCCATGAACCAGACAAGATGAATGCTAACTCCACTTGTATAAGTCATCAAGCTCAGTATAAAGATCGAGAGGTTGGAGAAAGCTCAGTTCAAGCCACACAACAAAAGGCAGATTCCCCAATGGAAGTTGAATTCTCAGAAGGACACGTGGAAGAAGTTCATAGAAAAATATCAGACCATGCTTACATGATTGGATGACGTGTGGGAAAAAGAGACATCTCGATACGGAGACTGCTTTTCAGAAGAATACTTATCCGATTAGAATATGTCTCCAAGTCATGAACCTATCTTTAAAAAGTAATTGGACAAGTGTCTCTTATTAATCACAAGCATGTTTATAAATAGTTAAGTTTCGTCCTTTTGTGTAATAGTACTACAAATAATGTATCCATAAGGGATAAGGGTGTCAGACTTTTGAAATAAGGCACTAATGATGCCATGTGTGTGAATAATATGGATTTGTCTTTTGTGAATCTCCTTGGCTATAAAAGGAGACCTCTTGTAATATTTCAGATCATAAGCAAGAAGAATAAAAACCATCTTGTATGCTTAAGAACAAAATGTTCTAACTCTCTTTTCTTTCTCCCTAAAAGCTTTAGTTATTGTATTCTTGTCATAATAAAAGGAGAATTTTTAGTAGAAAACAACTTATAATTAAATAAGTAAAAAGACATTTGAATAAAGATAACTGATTCACTGTTTATAACGATTTTTGGTGATATATCACAAGTTCCAAAAGATATTCGGTTTGTTGATTTTATTATAGTTTGAGTGTGTAATTGATCAACTGATATAATTACTCATACACAATTTTAAACTAAATAATCATTACAAACCGATTCTGGTTCTTACACAACCATTACAAAAAAAACATAATTGTTTCAAATCTAGAACCCGAGTTATATATTCTCACAAATCCTGATTGAATTAAAATTAACAATCGTTCAAATTAAATTGAATACTCTTGTTCTAAATTAAATTATCAACTGATTATTTCAATTCAGGATAATAACAAACACAGATTTTGAAGGGCAAGGGGTTTGGAAGAAAATAAATAGAATAATAAAATTTAATTAATGATAAAAATTGAAACTCAATATTCCAAGGATTAATATGTAATCGACGAATCGATCTGAGGCTTTTAACCTTTAATAATACGGCAAAAAAAAAAAAAATCAAAACTAAGGTGAAATTTTGTCTACTGCAATAAATATTTTTATAAGCCTAATCTATTACAAATTAGGGGTTTGAGATGTTTGACCCATTACAAATAAGTGGCTCAAATCCGCTGTCAAGTGCATTGTTTCAATTATTTGCATTTTCGGTTATCAATATTTCTGAATTGGGCTTTGGGAACAATAACAAGAATGTAGCTTTGTTTGTTAGATTTCTAATGGATATTCATATACTTCAATTTGATAAATACATCCCAAGATATGATATGTAGAATGGGGCAACGTAAAGATGAGGTCAAATTTATAAGTTACCTAATAGATTCACTAAAGCCCAATTAAGATTCAAAACTTGTAAACAAGCTAAGAGGCAAGTATAATACATGAGAAATGCTCAAAATCATCCAATAGAATGATATAAATAGATGTAAAACTCCTTTTATTTCCTGAATCTAACAAGACATGTTGATCTTCTGTGTTATTTGACTCATACTGAACCTTGAGACAAACATCTCGACTAATTTTTTCCACGAACTCATAGAAACTTTTGGGAGGTGAGAGAACCCCAAAATGGAAACCCTCTTTAGTGTGTATGAAAAATGATTAAATTTAAATCTCTAAGTGCTCATTCTAGTTTCATTGAGATGTTGAAGAATGTTACGTGTTCATGTGGTTCCATATTGGCATCATACTTCTCCATTGTTGGAAGTTGAAGTTGTCTTGATAATGACTCCTTATTAATTTATTCTATGAATGAGAGTTCACTTACATCCTCTTTGTCTTATTTTTATTGGTGTCTCAAATAAGGATGTTTCACTGTTTGACTTTGAGCTAACGACATTGTCATGGACATCGTTTTACTGAGGTGAGTTATTTTGACACTTCCTATTTCTCTTGATTAGTTCTATTTTATTTAAACTATTTGATTTGGGATTCCATCATGCATATGGTGTTTTTAGATGTATGTTTGTTGCATTTATGATTTTAGGGTTGCGACATATTGTGCTTTCTGAACTCTTCTGCCTTTTTCCTTCTCAATAATTGAGAATGTTGATGGTTGTGACTTATTTCTCCATCAACACAGCTTCGAGATGGTGAATTATTTTGCTTCAACCCAAGATTTAGGAAATTTTATTTATGATGATTGGGCTCGCTTTGTGAATGTTCTTGTAGATTCTGGCTTCTGGTCACCGCCATGACACTGAAGGTATGGGTAATGTTTTACTAAGCCCAACTATAGGCGTCAATGTTCCTATATGAACTTATAAGATGAATCATCTAAGGATGTGATATAATAATTTTCAAGTCACTGGTTATGAAGACTTGAATATAGCTTTTTAATCTCAGATCCTACTTCTCATATACTCTTTCTTTAAGTAAAGCTGGTGCACCTACAAAGACATGTCAATGCTAAAATATGACAAAGTGTACGAGTACGTAAATATTTTTTTAATGGACAAATAATATATAACTCAAAAAGGCGAAAGCATGCAAATACAAGTATAACGAGTCAACGAAACAAGGAGTTCCTAGCCAACAACAAAATAGGAAACATACAAAAAATATAACAAAACAAAAACAAAACCACTACAAACTGCCACAACAATACAATAAACGAAAATAGGAGAAAAATAACATACTCCCCAGACACCACCTAAACAAGACCAAGCTAGATCTCATACACCAGAGTCACCAAAAGTAGACCTGAGATTCTAGAAAGCATCAACAAACCACTGAGTGCCAGGGGTCATGCCAAGAATCATGATCTGCTATTGACTCAGACACATGATAGGGCTTTGAACCCAATCAGTGAAGGATAAAGTTCAACTTAGTTTTGTGAAGAAACCAAGTCCACGTTAAGAATATACTCTTATGCTCCAACTCTTTCACATTTGTCGATGATCTAGAGAGAATTTTATCATTACGAACATACCAGATAATTCACACCCCAACATGCCAAATCATAGTAAATCTATTCTGGACTGGCCCGACAGCTTGATTGGGCCCAGTCTAGGAAATCTCATGAGTGCCACCCGCTGACCGTTTCCCAGGCTGCTCGCATATGTCGGGAACTGCCTCCCCTCTTGCCCTCCTGGCCTAACACCAACCTAAGATGCCCTTCGAGCATCCCCTCAATCTTCTCGACATCAACATCGTGCGGGTCTCCAGGAACCGACCAGGGGGATGCTCGTAACCAGCTCTCCCCCGGGACCAACAACTAGTTACGTGTATATCTATCCGGTTTGACCAAGTCCTGGCAGTTACCTGATTTCTCGGACCCGCATATCTAGGTGGGAAATCATGAACTAATGGCCATGCGCCAGGGGAATTATATAAACCCTCACACCTATGAGGGCCAAGTATCACATACTCACTACTCACCACCTAATATTTTGCTAGTACCTCCTTGCTCTCACTCTTACTTGATCGTTCGAGTACCTTGCAGGTACAACCCCATATCTCCTTAAATTCGAGCATCCCACTACTCATGAGAGCTTGGATGGCCAACTTCGACGTGCATCGCATTTTGGTTGACCAGGGAATTTCGGTTGACATTATATGCGCCCAACTGTTCAACACTCTGCAGCTGAACGAGATCTCCCTAACCCCCTATGTGGGCTCTGATCTTCAAGGTTTCAACAGGGCCAACACAAAGCCATGGGGGTACGTGGAGCTGATCGTCACCTTTGGGAGGGGATAACGGCCAGAGCCATCAAGACCCAATTCTTAGTGGTGGACGGCCCATCCCTCTATCAATGCATCTTCGGGATACCCACTCTCGCCGAGCTAATCTCAGTCCTCTCCACCGTTCATCTCAAGATGAAATACTACACGACCGAAGGTTTGGTCGCCACTCTTCACGGAGACATCCAAGCAGCCAAGAGATGCTTCAAAGCTTCTTTAAAGGGCCTCAGCTCCATTAACACCCAACCTCGAAAAGCCACTCGAGCCACGCTGCCCTCCAACTCCAAGGAATCCAGGCCACTACCAAGGGTCGACACTATTGACCTCGACAGTCGCTTCTCCATAGAGGATATGGTCAAGCAAAGGACGAAAGGGAAGGAGCCCATGGTCAAAGACGAAGGCTCAACCTCCTATGTTATCCATAACCAGCCCCTAAGTCACGCACGGCCTATCCCGTACGGCGACTTCGAGCTGGTTCCCCTTGGAGAAGACCCCACTAGGGGAGTAAAGATCGGAGCGGACCTCCCCGACCTGGATAAAAGGCAAGTCAAAGCTTGTCTGTGGGAGAATGCTGATCTCTTTGCCTGGAGTGAGGCCGAGATTCCTAGTTTAGACCCTGAGGTCGCATGCCATCACCTGACCATTGATCCCACCGTCAAGGCGGTCGCGCAGCGCAAAAGAAAGTAGTTGACCGAGAAGTCACACACTGCTGAATTAGCTGTAAAAGACCTCCTAGAGGCACATTTTATTTCTGAAGCCCAATACACAACCTGGATCTCCAATGTAGTCCTCGTTAAAAAATCTAATGGAAAATGGTGAATGTATATTTACTATACTGATCTCAATCGGGCTTTCCCGGAGGACGCTTATCCCCTCCCCAATATTGACAAACTGGTCGACAATTCGGCCGGTTTCAAACTATTATATTTCATGGACGCGTACTCTGGTTACAACCAGATTCCCATGGCGAAAATGGACAAAAATTATACCACCTTCATGACCGAGTCGGGCAATTATTACTACAACGTAATGCCCTTCGGCCTGAAGAACACAGACGCTACCTGCCAGCGCATGATGAACAAAGTCTTTTGTAACGAGATAAGCGACATGCTCAAAGTTTATATGGACGACATGATCGTCAAGTCCATCGAAGAGATCGACCATGCCGCTCATTTGAAAAAGGTGTTCGAGCAAGCCCGAAAGTGTCGGATGCGATTCAATCCAGAAAAATGCACCTACGGCATGCGGGCAGGAAAGGTCCTCGTGTTCTATCTGACAGAATGAGGCATCGAGGTGAACCCTGATAAATGTCGGGCCTTCTCTGAATTTCGGACGCCCACCTCAAAGAAATCCATCCAGATCTTAAACGGCATGCTCACTTCTCTTTCCCGATTCGTGACAAAATCCGCCCAGCACACGCTCCCCTTGTTCAAACTCCTGCGCAAGAAAGCCACTTTCAAGTGGAAGCCCGAATGTGAGCAAGCCCTCGCCCACTTGAAAAGAGCGCTCTCACAACCGCCTATCTCATCCCGGCATTGGAAAGACGAAGTCCTCTACCTTTATCTAGCTGTCGCCTATGAGGCAGTAAGCGCGACACTAATAAGGGAAACCCCGAAGGGACAAAGGCCAATTTACTTCACGAGCAAAGCCATGCAAGGCCCTAAAGCAAGGTATCAGCAAATCGAGAAATTAGCCTTGGCCCTCATTAACACTGCGAGGAGGTTAAGACATTACTTCCTGTCCCATACCATAGTGGTCAGGACGGATCAACCAATAAAACAACTGCTCGAAAGACCAGACATGGCCAGAAGAATGCTGAAATGGTCTCTAGAACTCTCCAAATTAGATATCCAATACGAAAGCAGAAAAGCCCTTAAGGCTCAATCCTTGGCTGACTTCGTAGCGGAAATGACCTCACCCAGGGATCCAGAAGGCTCGCGCCGCTGGACGATCTTCGTCGACGGTGCCTCCAGTACGACCGAAAGCGGCGCAGGCATCATATTGGATAACGAGGAAGGGACCCTGGTCGAAGTTTCCCTTGCCCTGTCTTTCCCAACCTCTAACAATCAAGCCGAATACGAGGCATTCCTTGTAGGATTACGGATAGCCGAAGATCTGGGAGCCGAGAAAGTAAAAATCTTCACTGACTCTCAGTTGGTTTCCTCGCAAGTCCAAGGAGAATATCAGGTAAAAAATGACCAACTCGCCGAATATTGGGCCCTGGTCCAGGAGGCAAAGAAGAAATTCAGGTCTATGGATGTTCAACATGTTCCCCGCGAGCACAACGCCGGTACCGACGTTTTATCCAAACCGGCAAGCACAAAGAAGAAGGGAAGAAATAAGCCTGTAATACAATAGGTACTCCCTCGACCGAGAACCCAGAAACCATCTTCCACCCTAGGAATATTTGCCATCGGGGACAGCGATTGCTGGATGACCCCCGTACACGATTACCTCACTGAAGGCAAACTCCCCGACGACCCAAAAGAGCCGATCATCGTCAGACAAAGGGCATGCTCGTACGTATTGGTTGAGGGAAAACTCTATAGAAGAGGATTTTCCATCCCACTCCTCAAGTGTGTCGATCAAAGCGTATCAGAACGCATACTACACGAAATCCACGAAGGTATCGACAATCAGCATCTGGGCGGAATATCCCTCGCGAGGAAAGCCTTGCATGCAGGATACTACTGGCCCACCATGCAGCACGATGCAAGAGAACACGTGAAGAAATGCGACAAATGCCAAAGACTCGGGGACATGTATTTAGCTCCTCCTAGCAAGCTCAAATCCCTTTCCTCTCCCTGGCCCTTTGCCTCGTGGGGACTAGACCTCCTCGACCCATTCGTGGTTGGAACCAATCAGAATAAATATCTGATTGTAGCGGTCGACTACTTCACTAAGTGGATAGAGGTTGAAGCCCTGGCCAAAATCACTGCCCAGAACACCCTTCGCTTCTACAAGAGAAATAATATGGCTCGTTTCGGCATCCCACAAGAGATAGTCACTGACAACGGGACCCAGTTCACAGATTGCACCTTCCACGAATTTATCACAAAGCTTGGTACGACCCAACATTTGGCATCCGTCGAGCACCCCCAGACCAACGGCCAGGCCGAGGCTGCCAACAGGGTGATACTCAGAGGCCTCAAGCAAAGGTTGAACGAAATCAATAAGCGATGGGTAGAGGAGCTGCACAACATGCTCTGGGAGTATCAAACGACCACTCACTCATCTATTGGGGAATCTCCATTCCGACTAGCATACGAGACGGAGGCCGTTATCCCCGTGGAGATCGAGGAACCTTCCAGACGAACCGAGGCACCTTTTGACAAGGAAATGAACGACATCTCCCTCAGAGAAGAGCTCGACCTGGTGGAAGAAATCAGAACGGAAGAGGCCCTGCGAGAGGCCTCGCTCAAACAAAAAATAGTCATGCGCTACGACGCCAGGGTGATATGCCGAGAGTTTGAAGTCGGCAGCCTTGTCCTGAAAAGAAATCGCAAAGAATCTCGTAAGGGCAAGCTTGTGGAAAACTGGGAAGGCCCTTATCGCGTCTACGCCAAAACGGGAACCGGAGCGTATTACCTAGAAAATTTACAAGGGGAACAACTCGTTTGATCATGGAACGCTGAAAAGCTAAAACAATACTACAGTTGAAAACACTAAACTGTCGGCAGGATCGGTCGACAAGACAGACCCCCCTGAACCCGAACACACATGCACGCCTAGGCACAATCGTAGCACCCAAAAGTATTTAGAAGGGGCGAGGCTCCGCTCTGTTGACGAGCGTACCCTCAGCTCGACGTGGATAACTCAACCGAACTCCACAGTCTTTGTGCCACAATGGTAGAACATCCGACTCGTGAAGGGAAGTTCACGCCCTAAACCTGGGTCCCACGAAAATGAGACCTCAATTCCGGACCTCGCCTGGCATTCTCCCCAGCAGTTTGATCGGTTTCCCCGCACCGACGAACATACAAAAACGAGCACATCCCCGATACAAACTCTACAAAGTATAAAAGTCCTAATCGGGATAACTTGTCAATAATCATGCAAATAAAACATTAAATATTCAAAGCAAAACGACCAATGACCGGAAGATAAATAATACGACCACTTGGGCCAAAATTGTGGGAATATTACATAAACGGGCAATAGCCCGGGAAACAACAAATATTGTAAAAAACGGCACACAGGCCGAAACAAATGGACGGTCACCCTTCCGCTTCTCCCTTGACGGTAGGCGAAAGTATAGCAGAATCCCCAACTGGTTGGTCGATAACATCCCTCAAGTAGGCAGGAACTAGAATCTGTCCGTCAGCCACATAGTAGTTGACCCCCATGCCCGAAGTGTTGAGCTCAACACCGGGATTCAACACACGTATCTGATTCACCGCGTTTCCGAAGCTCCCCTCGGAAGCAGCCTGAGCATCATCCATCGTGAGTTGAAAACAGGCTACTAGCTCGGCCCGAGTCTTCAGATCCTTGGTGTCTTCCGGCTCGTCCTCAGCGGGCACTAGCTCGGCAGTCAGGGCCTCCACCTTCCCTTCAAGACTCTCGCTCTTGAGCATGAAAGCACTGTGCTCCTCGACCAACTTTCCCGACTCTGCCTCGGCCAGCTTCAGGACTTTGTCTTTATCGACCAAGGCCTTCTCAGCCACCGCCAACTTGCCTCAGAGGTTCTTGATTTCCATCTCCTGTGATGAGCTCCCCTCGGTATACGCCACGACCATCTCCAAGATCTGCATCAAGCCACCCACATCTTGAGCCAGCGTCGCCCTCTTTTCCGGACGACTCGTCCCCTCGAGAAGGAGAGATTCAGCCCTGGGAGGACGAAGAACCGCACTCTCGAAAAAGGACCTCTCCATCCAGCATAGAGGCAGATCCTAAGCCCTTTTTCCCGTATCCCCGGTAAGGTCGACGCTCCCCTCAGGTCGAGGCCTCTTCGCCTTCGAGGAAATAGCAGACAGATATAAAGCAGCTGTGGACGGGGTCGAGGACGACCCGCCCGGTCTAGAAGCAGGAGCTGGCCTCGCGCTAGTATGAGCATCCTTCTTGGTCTTTCTCGCCCGAGCAACGAGTGTCTTAGCCAGGCGTTCTTAAGCGAGATTCATATTTTTTGCAAAACAAAGAAAAAACAAGAGTCAGTAAAACGACCGGTCAAACAAATGACGGTCACATACTGGAAAAATAAAATCTATACCCAGATATCTAATGGGATCCTCGCTCTCAAGGAGCTCCCAAACGTTTATGAGACCCGGCTCGAACACGGGCTCCCCGTTTCTGTCCAACACTGGCCTACCCCCTCGACTGGCTCGCTGGACCGGAGGGATTCGAGCAACAAACGAGGTCAAAGTAGCGAAGCTCGACAGGTCCTCGCCTCCAAGCTCCCGCTCTCTCCAGACATAAGAGCCCAGCTCCTTCTCAAAATGTCTGCTAGTCCATTGGAACGGGAACTTGGCGACCAACATCGCGGTAGGCTCCCCCACTCGTTAAATCGAGGAGTCCCATCCTTGTTGAGAGAAGGCCGACTCCTGAAAGTGTTCAGGATCGCCTTCGACGACGTGGGCTGCACCAATATGTACTTGTCTTTGAAATGGCGCACGGACTCCAAATAGGCCTTGAACAACTTCCCGTTGCCTTGTTTGAGGGAGACCCATCCCCATCGCCCGTCAGTTCAGCTCCTCTGAATATGAAAACAATAGAAGAACAACGGGATTGTGGCCCCGATCTTCAGATAGTCGCACACTATTTAGAATGCTCGCACAAATGCAATCCCATTCGGGTGTAACTGAGAGAGGGCCACACGCAGATGCCGGAAAACAACCACTTCAAAATCAGAGAAAGGAAGACGGAGACCCATCTTCCGGAAAAATATGTCATACATAGGAGTCTGCCTCCTGTCGTATCCTGAGAAAATCATGATGTCTTTCCCGGGGATGTATAACGACCACTCCTTCCGGGCCCCCTCCTCGTGCACGTAAACATCGATGAAAATGTCTTCCCCGTGCTCGTAAAAGTATGACTGCCACTCTCAGGGGTCCTTAGCTACCCAATCTTGAGGTTCCTCGTCATCTCGAGAAGGAAATAGGCCTTCCCGTGCCAAAGAGGTCGCCCCTATGTCGGGCCCCCTCGTATGTTGATCCACCAGGTTTTGCCGCTCCCCAGAAATTTGTAATAAGCTCGACGAGCTACCAGTGGTCTCGCTCGAAGAGCTCCTGGAAGATTCTGTGGATTCACTCAAAATATTAACGTGCACATCGTCAGCTATAACACCTGAAAAGCAGAGGAAAAGGGTGAGCTCGACATCAATGCTAGAACCACCCTTCCATCGCTAAACATGTGAAAGGGCACTGGGAGACGAGGATCCTATCCACGACCAGAACCCTCATTGAGGTGCGCTGTCGGGAAAAAAATGCAAAAATAATTCAGAACTCCGCTAAGGTATTCTAACGGGCACAGGTTGCAGAAAACAATCAAACCCTAAACGAATCACCTATAGCACGCCACCAGCCCCCCAAGAGAGCTCCACGACGGCTCTGGCAGCCATGCACCGCGAGAGCGAAGTCCGCCACCTAGGGTCTCTAACGATCTCCTCCTTAACGGAACCTTAAATCCTAATTGCATGGATATCTAAGAAGCAAAAAACAAAAGCGCTAAAACATGCAACAATGGAGAATCAGAAACTCACCGAAAGAAGAAGAAGAGACGAAGCTGGATAACCGCGAACGAAGAAATTGAGAAAATACTAGTGGTCGACCATCGAGCTAATACGATCAGTTGAAGAAGAAAGCGAAAAATAATAATCACCATGTTCCTCTCGTATTTATAGATGAAACAGTCCGCACGTACGAAACTCACACCTTGGGAACCCTGGGGTCGTCATCATGACACCCTAGCCTTAGGCCATCATTGGCGCCGCTCGACCGACACGTTTCCCAAAACACGCTACCTCTCTAAATTCAACGGCCTCGACGACAAACGTTTCAGCTCCCCGACAAAGAAGTACAACGGGCGAACGCCCATTTCCCCGTCCTCCGGGAAGACATCAAAGTCTTCGCTCCTGTGCCCAGAAGCAACGACTTGGGGGGCTACTGTTCTGGACTGGCCCAACAGTTTGATTGGGCCCAGTCTAGGAAATCTCATGAGTGCCACCCGCTGGCCATTACCCATGCTGATCGCACGTGTCAGGAAATGCCGCCCCTCTTGCCCTCTTGGCCCATCACCAACCCAAGATGCCCTTCGAGCGTCTCCTCAGTCTGCCCGACATGAACGTCGTACGGGTCTCCAAGAACCGACCAGAGGGATGCCTGTAACCAGCTCCCCCCCGTGACCAACAACTAGTTACGTGCATATCTTCCTGGTTTGACCAAGTCCTGGCAGTTACCTGATTTCTCGGACCCACATGTCTAGGCGGGAAATCAAGAACCAATTACCACGCGCCAGGAGCATTATATAAACCCTCACACCTGTGAGGTTCAGGTATCACATACTCACTACTCACCACCTAATATTTTGCTAGTACCTCCTTGCTCCCACTCTTACTTGATCGTTGGAGTACCTTGCAGGTACAACCCCCTCTCTCCTTTGTCCGATTGAAGATCATCCTCCGGCCACTCTCCAGATTCTGATCAACCGCAAGATCAAAATCTAACCCTAAATTTATCCCCAGAACCTAAAAAAAAACTCAAACAAAAATTTAAGATCAGAAGGAAGAACTGAATACCTTCATGCAAATATAATGTAGACGAATCAATTATGTTATCATATTTAGAAGACGAGACACTTATTAATAGAATGATTGGACTATGATACACTCTATATAATTGTTATTTTCATTGGTGTGATTTATGACATCATTTATGAATAAATGAGTTTGTTGCCGTAATTGATTATGATATATGTGATATGTGAGATCATTTATGAATAATATGTTTTGTATAACTTAAAGGTAGTGAACAAGTATGTGCTTATAAATATGTGATTAATAGATATATTAGCTTGCCATCAAAATTCTAGAATACATTATCATATTATATCATTCTGGTATTGATGTAGGCACCTTAGATTTTGTGATTTTAGATGTTGCATAAGTATTTTATGCATTTTGAATTGTAGAATTTTTTTAATTAGATGTTCTATGTCATTTTTTATTTTAGATTTAGTCAATAAATTTCAATTTTTATAATAAATTAATTAATCTAATTTCGTAAATTGAAAGAACAACTCCAATCGATCTTTATTTTTTTTAGTTAGGTTGTTTAGACATGTCATTACAACTCAAATTTAATACAAAAGGATCTACTTAAAAAAAAATTGTGCTCTAAGTAATTCGGTTAAATATGTTTTAATTGCTAGTACTAAAATTTGATTTTTTTTTTCAACTTTAAACAACTAAACCACCCAAAAAAAAGCCACCAAGAAAAAAAAAGAAACAACAAAAAAAAAACATCCAAGAAATATAATTACCGTTGGATTGATCCATCAAGTATCTAATTTCAGAAATTGAACGGTTCCTCTTTCATTTTCTCTCTCTTGTTTCGCTGTGAACAGAGAAGAGAGAGAAAAAGAGAGCCAACGAAGAAAAGAACCTGTTCTTCACCAGAACAGAGTCTGGTTTCTCCAATCCCTCCCCATTTATCGATCCATCTCCATCCCCATCTTCCTTCTCATCTTTTCCATTCCTCTTTCGTTTTTCTTGTTACAGTTTTCCCAGAAAAAAACAATTTTTTCCGGCAGAAATTGGAAAATTGAGAGAATTTGGGGAAGGAAATTGAAAAGGGGAAATACCCAGATAATAAATTTGTTGAAATTTTCGATTTTGAGAAGTGGGTATTTTTTTCTTTGAGAGGTGGGAAGAAGGGTTTGGTGAGTTGATGGAGTTGAATAATATTGAGTGTGTTACATCCTCAGATGGCATGGATGAAGATGAGATCCATCTGCATCATCACTCTGAGTTTTCTTCCACAAAGCATAGAAATGGTGCCGCAAATATTAATAATATTTTGGGTCCTAATGCCATTGCTCCTATAACCAGCGTTCATGAATTGCTTGAATGTCCTGTTTGTACTAATTCTATGTACCCTCCAATTCATCAGGTCACTTTTTCTTTTAATTCATTTCCATTATCAGATTTTCCTTGGATTTGATTTGACTGATTTTAGGGTTTTCATGTTTTTTTTTTTTGGAATTAGGGCTCATTTCAATTGAATTAGTGTTCAATATTATAGTGAAATTATGATAACACTTGCAATTCATGTTAATAAGGTGTCTAATTGAGGGACAATTTTAGGTATGAAACACAGACACAGGAAACACGACACTGGCACGTTTACACCGGTAATAATTTGAAAAATAAATAAAAAATAAGTGTCGGTTTCGGATGCAGCCACACCTTTTTTCAGAGGTGTTGGTGCTAAAAGGAATTTAGAAATGGAAAGCCTTTAGCTGTAGTCTAACCCTTACTTTTCTGCTTGTCAAGTTTTGATCATGTCTAGATGCTGTCTTGGTTGAAGTTTATTGATAATTTTAAATTCATTCATTCAATGCATTTTATAGTTTGATAGCCGTTTATTTTCCTACAAATGACAAACCTGAAATTTTAAGCATTGGATCATTAGAGTGTTGTAAACTGAAACTTACTCGTGTCGTATAAACTTTTGTGAGTCTTTGATTCTTTGGCTCGTGTAAATCTCATCATTTGATTTGTGAGAAAGTTGGTCCTGTCGTGATTTAAGGTGCAAAAGTGTATGTATTTGTGAAAAAGGGAGGAGAAAATGTAACAATGGT
Source organism: Vicia faba (assembly GCA_948472305.1). Classification (NCBI taxonomy): domain Eukaryota; kingdom Viridiplantae; phylum Streptophyta; class Magnoliopsida; order Fabales; family Fabaceae; genus Vicia; species Vicia faba. The sequence continues at coordinate 746,356,831 of OX451737.1, forward strand.
TTCTTTGCAGTGTCACAATGGTCACACACTATGTTCGACATGCAAAACACGTGTGCATAACCGATGTCCGACATGTAGACAAGAGCTTGGAGATATTAGGTGTTTGGCATTGGAGAAGGTGGCGGAATCACTCGAGTTACCGTGCAAGTACTACTCCCTTGGATGTCCTGAAATCTTTCCATACTACAGCAAGCTTAAGCATGAGACAGTCTGTAATTTTAGACCATATAGTTGTCCTTATGCTGGATCGGAGTGTTCCACTGTTGGCGATATTAGCTTCCTCGTTGCTCATTTGAGGGATGATCATAAGGTCGACATGCACACCGGATGCACGTTCAACCATCGTTATGTGAAGTCAAATCCCCGTGAAGTAGAGAATGCAACCTGGATGCTCACAGTAAGTGTAACACATCTTTTTATCTTATTTTTTCCTTTGACTTTTAGAATCCTAGAAGTTGTTTTTCTGTCATATATTCACTGATACAAAAATCGATTGTGCGGTTACAATTTATGGCTTTCTGTATTGAGACAATCTTATCTCGGTATATATATACTCCTCACTTCTTCTGACTCTTTTGTTTGCTGATTTTATTTTTCTTTGTAAGGTATTTCATTGCTTTGGCCAATATTTCTGCCTTCATTTCGAAGCTTTTCAGCTTGGCATGGCACCTGTTTACATGGCATTCCTTCGTTTCATGGGCGATGAGAATGAAGCTCGTAACTATAGTTATAGCCTAGAAGTTGGGGCCAATGGCAGGAAACTAATTTGGGAGGGTACACCACGAAGTGTTCGGGATAGCCACCGAAAAGTCAGGGATAGCCATGATGGTCTCATAATTCAAAGAAATATGGCACTATTTTTCTCGGGCGGGGATAGAAAGGAGCTGAAACTTAGAGTCACAGGAAGAATATGGAAGGAACAGAATCAAGATGCTGCAGTGTGCATACCTAATCTATGTAGCTGACATGTTATTTGAGGAGCATTTTTTGTTTGTGTTTGGGGAAACTCTTCTAAGCGTTTTTAATTACACCAACTTTGTGCTTGTTGCAATAGTTTAAAGCACCTAAAGTGTGACATTGTATTTTTCAGTTTTCTTGAACTGTGTAATAAACAAGATTTTCTTAATTCAAAATTTGTCATGTCAGAATTTAATAGAATTTGTGTTTGGTCTGAACAATGAAGTTTGCTGCCACTTGCCATCAACTCTATTATTGCATTACTTCAAGTTTCAAATAGTAGAAGCAAAAATTCCTATAAAATTATGGCTATATTTATATTTATGTGTATTTTACTCAAATAGATTGAATTGTAAGATTTGTCTTTGACATTATGAGAATTTGGTTTGTTCAAATTCTAACAAATGGTTGGAAGAATGTCACCAATATCTCAATATCGCTTCACTTGCAATTTAAGAAAGTCTTCTAGTAATTTTAACTCACCAATATTACCCCATTCAATAATAGTAAAATTCTCCTTTAGCACATGAAAGAACAATCCTATATGCACATACTACAAAGTGACTTGAATCATTGAATCATAAATAAATAAATAAACAAGCAAAAGTAGTTTTGGACTCTAAAAAGCAAAACAGTAGCATTATGTTTTACCATGTGCCACAGGAAAGTGTAGCTGTTCTTGCAAATAAACAGTGACATTAAAAAGTTTGCAGCCGATCTTAACTTGTACCGAAAAAACAAAAGGAAAAAAGAATTGACATTGTTAAATACAAATGAATCAAATCATTATGTAGATCAACGAGTCACATTAGTTTTTCCTACAGTTGATCTGGCGTACAAGCTATTCATTTATGTTCTGGAATTTTATTAAAATGAAATAAATGGACTTAACTTAGTATACTTTTGTTGTTGTTTGTGAAAAAAATAAGAAAAGAAGAGGATTGTGTTAGATAGAGCGGATAAGTCCGGATAAAATAATAGGGTGTGTCTTAGATAGTCAACGGCCAATATAAAATTTTGTCGAATCTTTATGATATGAATTAACTACGAAATAATATGAATGTTAGATCGTTGTCTGTAAGCAACGCAATGTATGACTCGAGTATAGTGACAAAAGAGCAAGGGCTTCTGCATTGCCGGTAAATGCAGTAAAAATAAGTAACGAACCCCACATTTTCGTGAACAACTGTGGGTAAAGAAGTTAGCTCATGAGAGTAAGGTTCGTTTTGGATCATTGAATATATGCACGCGTACGGGAAAACCTATGGAAATAGTGGACAATATAGTTAGGAGGAATATCAATTTCACATGTCTATAAGAAATAAGTGGACAAGTGAAAAAGCGAAATAATTAGACAACTCCAAATTTAAGCTTTAGTAAACCGAAAGAATTACACCAAAAAATGGGATGGAGATTATTATGGACAAGGAGTGGAAGAAGAATATTGTAGATGTGAA